>BPLR01021274.1:0-29722 GCA_021605095.1 Caerostris extrusa | reverse complement strand
TATTGCTTGCAGTATTTATAGCCGGTAAGGCCCAAATGAACACGTGACTTTCACGGTCAGGCTGTGCATAGTGTTGGAAACTTTAGCCACACACAAGACATGCACTGTTTTTGAAAGAAAAATTAAAATAAATTTTGTACTATTTTTTATAATCTGGCATCTTGTTTGGTTCACTTATTTGAAAGCAAATGATGGCTACTTATTAAGTTTAATATTTAAATATGTTGGACATTTACCACCGGGGTGATGGTTTGTTTGATTTTGTAGCTTATGAGAAACATATTGCCTTAGCACTTTTCAGAAATGCTTGAAGCGTCCTGGTCACAATTTGGCTAGAGCTTGTCGTTGGTACTACAGCTGTCACGTGGCGGTGGTATGATGTTGGCTAGAGTGGTTAACCACGTTGCCAAACGTGGATCCAGTCTGAAACCGCTGCTGGGGAGCTGAACCCGGGGCCTGTGGCGACAAGGAAAACACCGGCATCAGGCTCCACACACTGCGCTTGGGTCAAAAATTCAAAATAAAATACATATGAATTTCGGTTGTCGAACGAATGTAATTGCGTTTCCTCAGTTTAGTAGGGATCAAATATTAAAATAATTATTATTTTCAATAGCAGAATTAAAGTTATATTATTTTTTATCTTTATAACAATATATGACAGATATATATATATATATATATATATATATATATATACATAAAATTGTGTATATATATATGGTTAACATGCATAAGCTTTTATAGTTGGCGAAGCAGATTACTGCTCTGTAAGTTTCCTGTACTATAGTAAACTGACTATGAGGAATTACAAATACAACACAAAGAACGAAATTTTCTTAAAACTTTTCCTCAATATCAGATTCCAGACACTGAAATTACCCTTTTCGAAACCTTTCTCAACGCAAATGCAGAAATCTTCTTTAACAATGAATATACAGCCGTAGTTCCACCTCCGGCACAGGCCACAAATTAAATGAAAATTCTTGATTATGTACGTAGTGGGTGATTTACCACACGCACTGTTTCTGCGCCCTCTTCTGCCAAATTTTCAGTTGCCTTAGAGTGGGCGAAACATACTGTGGGAGGGTTGGACAAATCTGCATCACTTTTCTTCCGATCACTCTTTTCGGTGGGGACTGGGAGCCGGGACCTCGCACCAGCTGATGAGCTCGCAAAGAAAGATGAATTGGCACTCCTTACATCAAGGGCCGGATTTGCAGAGCCAGAACCGGAGTCCCAGACGACAGTGGAACCAATCAGAGGAATGGAAGCGAAAGGGTAATGGTGCACATGGGGTTCACGTAACACAAATGGCCGGGCTTTTTGAGTTTCGATTCTCCAGGCTCGTCTTCAATGAATTGTTATTTACGATAACGATTGATATTGAGACATTAGCATTACTGCGTAAAGATCATTAATTTGTACTCCTGCTGACTATTTTTTTGTTTTACATTGTCCTTGACATTTCACACGCCAAAGACATTGTATCGCTTGACTTGTATTTTGACACTTGCGGTTTTTATGACCGAATTGCTTGGAGCAAAGAATCCCTATAATCCCTACGATATCATAAACATTTATAACACTCAAAGAACATGGAAAGAAGCGTGACAGTTATTCCAGGCCAACACTTGGAAATGATCATCACCGAAATAATCGAGATTTATTACGCCCGTGAAAGATTTGCGTTGCAACCGCCGACTATAGATCTTGCGATGTTGAATTTCGGGTGACGTGTCACTATTTTTTACGCGTTGGGCCTCGATGTTCGAAACGACGAATGTGCCTGCTTGATGATATTGGCTCAATTAATTGTCGTCAGAGTTGTTTATGACACCTGATGGATGACTGAGACATTGCTGAGCTTCAGAGAAGCGATGGTGCCTTCCAAGTGGAGCGGGGTTGATGAGTGACTGGTGCTTATGTCATACTGCCCTGATGTTTGGGGGAAGGAAATCCATTTTGAAGTCTCATGATCGAAGAGTTGGGTTGGAGAACACACCACAACGTAAAAACTGCTCTACAGGTATCGCAGTCATGGCTGCTGCCGAAACCGTCTGGCCACAGCAGAGGCCTGAGACAGATGTTTTTTGTCTTATATGGCGTGGCGTTCTATGACAGACGAAGCCACAGCCATAAAAACCGGGACCTGCTTAAAAGTGGATACCGAACGACTACAAACATCCATGGTCCCGACGGGGGCTCGAATCAGCACAGAGCTCAGAACACTAGCTACTCCGGCACAGGCTCAAAAACAATACTGTCGTAAGTGCTGATTGTACTTAGCGCAAATGGAGCCAAATAGAGCCATCGACATGAATTAAACAGTATTACTCTATTTTGTCTTTTCAACATATGATGTATATAGCAGAAGGTTTGATTTGTTTATATAGCAATAAATGATGCATAAGCGTTATACAAAGTGAGCGTGGTACTGTCTCCTGCATTTGTTGGAAATTGAATATAATGAGTGTCCTAACAAAAGAAATTTTTCAAAACTTTTCTCTCTCCACATGTCTAGAATTTCAGACGTTCTAGTGAGTTCGCTGAACTTCCTTACACAATAACATCAGTAGCTTAACTTGTCGAATAGCACAGCAGTCTTAACCTAACAGTCAATACCAGTCAAAATCACATGCATGCAGTGCAATATTTTTATTTCGACGCATGGCTCGTGCCCTTTCTACATATTTTCAGCATTTTGTGGAAATGGTGAGCCCTCAGGAATGTTCGCAAATTTCAGATGTTTGAATGCCCAGAATCATTTTTCCGATCACCCCGGGGCGGGAGAGTCGGTCAATCATGCTTCGATATTTGGTTTTAAATTTTGCTGGCGGTTTTTAGCAAGATAAAATTTGGCGATTTGTTCATGTCACGCACCGGAATGGCTTCCGGCATCAGGCAGTGTAATTGAACTGAACAGATGGATGGGGCAAGGTACGAAAGCCTTCGCACATAGTGGTTGTCGTGAAAGGAAAGATGGTGCTGACTAATACACACCTAAATGAATTACTTTTTATTTTCACTGCATTATGAATTGTTATAGCAAAAAGAAAGAAGAACAACAACAACAAAAAATATAGTAAACATGGGAAGGAAACAGACTCGCTGTCATTGCAGATTTAGTCATTTGTATCAAACACTAAGTGTTTGTAGCAATTTCCACAAATGACATATTTACGATACTGATTGATCATTGATACACAATTACCTAGACTTATGGAAGAAGAGTCTGTCAGTTTGTTGCCGTATTTAAAATTCATAGTCAATTGGTTCACAGTAAAAGCTCACTTTTCGCACCTTCTTGCTTATTATTCCAGTCTTCAGTTGCCCGCAATAATTTTCTTCCGATATTACCGGCCTAAGTCAGTCTTTGCACCACGGCGTTTGTTGGTCAAGCACCTCACGCTGAATCTTCTTTTCAATGACCAGAGGTCTGAGTTTAGACAGCCAGAAGTCGCACGGACATGGTGGTTGTACATTTTGGCGAAAAACACGGTCGGCGTGTAACCGCGTATTCAGCTGGTACTCAATCGACGGAGTAGTTTGAGTGCTTCAAAATGGGAGCTCAACCGATCCTTGGTAATATCAGCGCGTCTCTAATTGTAAATCGACGAAACTCATGTCCAAAATTTAAAGATTTGGTACTTGCAAAACCGTCGATTTCTGATAATTAGAGACCTTGTTGATGATATTGTAATTTATGCGCGATCGGTTAATTCCATTTTGGGCCTCAAACGCTTCAAATCTCGATTGGTACCGGAATACACTGAATGCGCCAGTTCACACTGCATGGATTCTTCGTGATTTTTTCGCCAAAATGAAAACCCATATCGTTACACAACCACCGTATTCACACCGTGCGACTTCTGGCTAATCCTAAACTCAAAAGACCACTCCTGGAACACTGTTTTGAGTCGATTGAAGAGATTCAACGTGAATAGCCACGCGTCCGACCAATGACTTTTCAGCATGCATTGAGGATTGCAAAAAGTTGGCTTAAGTGCATTGTGTCCAGAGGGGATTATTTGATGGCGACGAAATAAATTTGGAAGAATAAATAAAGAGTTTTTGAAAAAAATTAGACTTACTTTTGTGGAGCTGCAATTATTTGTAAGATTTAAATGCGGCCCAATTTCAAAAATCTTTATATTGGATAACATCACTTTTATTCTGAATCTAGATAATTAATAATCTCAATGATCCAATCAGATTATCGTAAATAATAATTCATTTGTGGGTGCGCAGAAGATCTACCTCCCCGTGGTGCACTTGGTAACATTTTTAGTGGCTAAAAGATCTGCAATATGGCATTATTGTCGGATTAATGAACTCTGTTTCAGCATGTTTTATTATTTTTTGTTGTTGTTGTTGTTGTTGTTGTTGTTGTTGTTGTTCTTCTTCTTTTGCTATAACTGTTCATAATCTGCAATTGGAAATAAAAAAATAATTCATTTGACGATTAATTAATCATCCAGTGAATCAAGCACCAAAAATTACAATCCTAGTTTTTTGATTATGGCCGATCTCAACTCACGTGTACCCCATACATCATTGCAGAAACCATTACCCCTTTGCCTTACATCCACATCCTGATTAGTTCAAATTACACCACCTGTCGTGCCGGGCTCCAGTTCCTTCTTCCTGCAACTCATTCCAGTTGCGTGACATGAACAAAAAATCGCCAAATTTCATCTTGCACTTAAAAAAGAAACCCGCCAATTTCTTGCAGAAATTCGAATGCAATCATCGAAGCTTTTAGTTACGGCCCCGGCTTTCCTTACTCCCCACCCCAGAAGGGGGTGATCGGGAAGAAAGAAGTGTGTCACGAGACATTCCGTCCATCCTGGGGGTACACGAGACATGTTTCCGCCATTTCCACAAAATTAACGAAAATTTTTGTACACATGTAGAGAAGGGTACGGGAGCCGTGCGTGGTTACCGAAATCGAATAAGAAATATTACTGCGTGCATGTCGTAGCGAAAGGGTTTTATTTAATTTGTGGCCTGTTGCCATGAGAGTTAAGACCTGTAACAGTATATTCATTAAGTTAAAGAGATTTTCGCTGTGTTATTGTGTTGAAAGGAAGTTCGAAAAAAAAAAAATGTAATTTTCTTTCGGTGCAGTCTGGAGTCTAGACATGGAGGAAGAAAAGTTTTAGAAAATTTCTTTGTTCGTTATGTCCGATATTTATGAATTTCTCATAGTCCAATTTCCACATAAATTCACTAGGGCTTATGGTAGTGTCGCGTAAAGCAATATGAATGCTATGCATCATTTATTATATATAAATAAATAAATATATATATATACATCATATGTTGTTGTAAAGAAAGATAAAAATAAATTAATATAATTTAATTCATGGCATGGAACAAATTCAACAGTTATTTTAATATTTGGCTCCATTTTTTACAGGCAGCTAAATTTTCAATAATCGAGCTACTTACATTGTATTTTTTTTTGGGGGGGAGCCTGATGGCGGAGTAGCTAGTGCTTTGAAGCTCTGTGCTACAGGTTTCGGTTCGAGCCCCATCGGAACCATGGATGTTTGTAGTCGTTCGGTATCCACTTTAAAAACTAGATCCCGGTTTTTTATAACTGTAAAGCGTTCGTCATAGCTAAGAATCATAGAACGTACGCCGTAAAAAAAAAAAACATCTGTCTCGAAATCTGCCTGTAATCAGACGGTTTCGGCCTTTGCTAACAGCTCCATGGTGTGCCAAGGCCGTCTGTCTACCAGATTCAGAGCCGTTTTTTTTTTTTACGTTGTAGTGTTGTCACCTCAACTCTCTACAGTCATATTAGACTGGGACGTAGGTTTAAAATGGATTTCCAACCACTACAAACATCCGAGGGTACCACGAACGGGGCTCTAACCCGAAATCTATGACACTAAGCACCAGTCACTCGGCCATCAAGCGCTTCAAAACATTTGCACTAGAGAAACCATCACTTCTTTGTTCTGTATCTAGATACTTAATAATCTCAATCATCCAATCAGATTATCATAAATAATAATTCATTTGACGATTTAATTAATTGAAATTCCAATATCATCAGCAAGACGCATTCAGTGTTTTCGGGTACCCATCGAGTTGGCGCGTTTGAGGCCCAAAATGGAATTGACTGATCCTTTTGAAATTCCAACATCATCAGCAAGGTCTATAAGTGTAAAACGACGATTTGCAAGCACCAAATCTTTAATATTTTGGGCGTGAGCTTCGTCGGTTGATGTTGATGGTCGTTCAGAAAGTGTTCTTCCGTCTTCAACGCAATCTCTGCCTTCTTTGAAATGTTATACCACTTCTAAACACTTCTTTCCGATAATGAATTCACTAAATGTTTAACATTCTCATGTAAACAAAATTGAATGCAGGTTCTTTTGCTCAAATAATTCCCAGTCACTTAAAACCGCCGGAATCCGTTTCAGCGTCTCACAAAGCCAAGCGTAACTCAAACACTAATGAATATTTCGGCGTGAAATCTCCCAGAGATGTCAAGGACCAAATGCCAAAACCTAAAAAGAAAAAAATTTAAATTCCATAAGCCCGGGAATTTTAAATTGAAAAATTGGTCTTACTTTTTGGACACAGTAGTACTTAATAATCTCAATTATCAATCAGATTAGTAAATAACAATTTTTGAAGATTAATTAATTACCTAGAGAATCAAGCTCAAAAATTATAATCCTAGCTTTGATTATGGCCGATTTCAATTCACGTGAACCCCATGCATCATTACAGAAACCATTACCCCTTTCCTTTACATTTTGCATCCTGATTAGTTCCAATTACACCACCTGTCGTGCAGGGCTCCAGTTCCTTCTTCCTGCAAGTCATTCCAGTTGCGTGACATGAAAAAATAAAAAAGTCGCCAAATTTCATCTTGCACTTTAAAAGAAACCCGCCAATTTTGCAGAAATTGAATGCAATCATCGAAGCTTTTAGTTACGGTCCCGGTTTCCCCAGTCCCCACCACAAAAAGGGGGTGATCGAAGAAAGAAGTGTGTCACGAGACATTCCGACCCCCTCCTGGGGGTATACGAGACATGTTTCCGCCATTTCCACAAAAATTTAACGAAAAAGGTACACATGTAGAGAAGGGTACGGGGAACCGTGCGTGGTGACCAAAATCGAATAAGAAATATTACTACGTACATGTCGTAGGGGAAAAAGGGTTTATTTAATTTGTGCCCAAGCCATGAGAGTTAAGACCTGTAACAGTATATTTCATTGTTAAAGAGATTTCGCTGTGTTATAGCGTTGAAAGGAGTTTCGAAAAAATTTAATTTTCTTTCGGTGCAGTCTGGAGTCTAGATATTGAGGAAGAAAAGTTTTAGAGAATTTCTTTGTTCTTTATGTCCGATATTTATGAATTTCTCATAGTCCACTTTTCACATAGATTCACAGGGGCTTAAGGATAGCGTCGCGTAAAGTAATATAAAAAGCTATGCATCATTTATTATATATTATTTATACATCATTTATTATATATATTATATTTTATTTTTTTTATAACTTTTAATATATATATATATATATATATATATATATTGTTATAAAGAAAGATAAAAAAAAATAATATAACTTCATGCTATTGAACTAATTCAATAATTATTTTAATATTTGGTCCCTTTTTATAAATCAGCAATTTGCATTTTCGATTCGTTTATTCATTGTGGAAAGTTTATCATATTTATTTTAGTTTTTTATTTAAACGCAGTGTAAGTCTATTTAGGTCCTGATTGCCGAGTGACTCGCTGTCGTTGCCACAGATTTTGGGTTCGAGTCCCAGCGCTGGTTTGGTTTTGCCACTCTACGGTCACTTTTTGCACACTTTAAGCTAATTAGCATCGTGAGTTACAGCTAACGTGGTTCCAAACCACTCACAAGCATCCATACCACTGCCACGTGACAGCTGTAGTACCAACGACAAAAGCTCTAGCCAAATTGCTGACAGGACCGCTTCAAAACATTGAAGAAATTGCTAAGGCACATGAAGCTCATGTTTCTCGTAAACACAAAATCAAATAAACCATTGGAGAAACCATCACTTACAGTGGGTAAAAAAAGTATTGGCAATTGCCTTAATTTATTCATATTGACAAATAAATAAAATGTTCATGCAATTTTAGCTGTCGTAATTAAATGCAAGACATCTTAGATATATATAAAAATAGTAAAAAATTTATTTTAATTTGCATTTTCTACGATTTTTCTTTCAAAACGAAAATTTTCATGTCAAAAATGTATTGGTAAAGTTTTAACTGCTGTAAAAATTTTATTTACATTGAGTCACGTGTTTCGACTGATAAAAGAGCTCTACTGGTATAAAGTCTGCCAAAACTACTCCAAAGTGTCTATACATTATTTTGCGATTACTGTAGTAAAAACGACTTCGAAATTGAAGGGGAGTAGGACGTTAGTGTTAAAAACATGATTATTAGGCTCAGAAATGAAGGTTTAACTTATCGTGCTATAGAAGTGCAGTTCAATATAAGTTTATTTACTGTCAGAAGTGTTGTAAAAGTTCAAGGAACAGGATCAACGGAAAATAAGACTAGAAGTGGACGACTTCGAATGTTTTCTGCAAAGAGAAGAATGCCATTATTAACAAGGTTAAGAAAAACCTAAAATAAGTGCACCCCAGATATCTAGAGATGTTGCTTTCACTTCGCAAAAGACTTTCAGCGTACAGACTGTACGGAATGTTTTACACGAGAGAAGTTATTATGGAACGGCAGCTAGAAATAAACCATTCATCTCAGAAATAAATAGGAGAAAGAGGTTAGATTTCGCAAAAATCCCACGTTGATTTATCTGAAGAGTTTTGGAACACAGTTATTTTTTCCGACGAATCAAAGTTTAACATTTTCGGCAGTGATGGACGACGATATGTGTGGAGGAGGCCAAATACTGAATTGGAAAAGCAACATTTAACTGCTACTGTAAAACATGGTAGAGGCAGCGTCTTGGTTGGGGCTGTATGGCAGCTAATGGAATTGGCAACCTGCATTTTATGGATGGTATTATGACAGCACGTACATACATTGACATTTTGCGCCATAACTTAAAAATCAGTGCCCAAAATCTTGGCTTGGGAACATCATTCGTTTTTCAACAAGACAATGACCCCAAACATACAGCGAATCTCACCCGTGAATGGCTACTCTACAATGCTCCTCGCCAATTAAAAAACCCACCTCAATCGCCTGACATCAATCAAATGAAAATTTATGGCACCTGCTGGATCTAGAAATCAAGAAACATAAAATTTCAAGTAAAGACGGCCTCAAACGTGTACTCTTGCAAGAGTGGCACAAAATTCCCAACAGTACAACAGAGACCTTAGTTTCCTCTATGAAAAATAGATTACAAGCTGTTATAGATGCAGAAGGTATGCATACAAAGTACTAAACATATACTGATTTTTTTTTCGCTCATAATTTTGTCAATTTTATAATTTTGCCAATACTTTTTTTATCGTGTAAATCTTGGATTTTCTCGTAGATCTCGTAGAAAAAAATATTTAAATGAAAATTTCGTTATATTTGTTTGTCTTTTCTCCTTCTGTAATCGCTATGTTAAAATAAAATTTGTAAACATACTTTGTTAGCAAATATGATCATTTATAGGCAATTGCCAATACTTTTTTATCCACTGTATTTGTTCTGAATCTAGATACTTAATAATCTCAATCATCCAATCAGATTATCGTAAATAATAATTTGACGATTAATTATTTACCCAATGAATCAAGCACTAAAATTTATAATCCTAGCATTGATTATGGCCGATCTCGACTCACGTGTACCCCATGCATCATTACAGAAACCATTACCCCTTTCCTTTACATCCACATCCTGATTAGTTCCAATTACACCACCTGTCGTGCCGGGCTCCAATTCCTTCTTCCTGCAAGTCATTCCAGTTGCGTGACATGAAAATAAAAAAAAATCGCCAAATTTCATCTTGCACTTAAAAAGAAACCCGCCAATTTCTTGCAGAAATTCGAATGCAATCATCGAAGCTTTTAGTTACGGCCCCGGCTTTCCCAGTCCCCACCCCAGTAGGGGTGATCGGGAAGAAAGAAGTGTGTCACGAGACATTCCGACCCTCCTGGGGGGGTGCACGAGACATGTTTCCGCCATTTCCACAAAATTAACGAAAAGGGTACACATGTAGAGAAGGGTACGGGAGCCGTGCGTGGTTACCGAAATCGAATAAAAATATTACTGCATGCATGTCGTAGCGAAAAGGGTTTTATTTAATTTGTGGCCTGTTGCCATGAGAGTTAAAGCCTGTAACAGTATATTCATTAAGTTAAAGAAATTTCGCTGTGTTATTGTGTTGAAAGGCGATACAAAAAAAAAATTAATTTTCTTTGGGTGCAGTCTGGAGTCTAGACATTGAGGAAGAAAAAAGTTTTTAGAATTTCTTTGTTCGTTATGTCCGATATTTATGAATTTCTCATGGTCCAATTTCCACATAAATTCACAGGGTCTTATGGCAGTGTCGCGTAAAGTAATATGAAAAGCTATGCATCATTTATTATATATATTTTCATATATTGCTATAAATAAAGATAAAAATAAATTCATTCTAATTTAATTAATTCAACCATTATTTTTAATGTTTGGCTCCATTTTTATGGTAGCTAAATTTTCACTAATCGAGCTATTTGCATTGCATTGTTTTTGTGGCCTGATGGCCGAGTAGTTAGTGCTCTGAAGCTCTGTGCTACAGGTTTCGGATTCGAGCCCCGGCGTTGCCAGGGATGTTTGTAGTCTTTCGGTATTCACTTTAAACAGTAGGTCCCGGTCTTTTTATGACTGTAAAGCGTTGGTCATAGCTAAGAATCATAGAGTAGGGCTGGCAACAAGTACCCCGTAAAAAGAAAAAAACACCTATCTCGAAATATGCCAGTAGGCAAACGGCTTCGGGCCTTGCAAACAGCCCCACAGTGTACCAAGGCCATCTGTCTACTAACAGATTTCGAGACGGGTGTTTTTTGGTATAGTGTTCTCAACTCAACTCTCTACAGCCATATTAGACCGGGACGTACGGCTTAAAATTGATTCCGAACCACTACAAACATTCATGGCATCGTCGGGGCTGGAACCCGAAACCTATGACATTGAACGCCTGTCACTATGCCATCAGACCCCTTCAAATTATTTTCACTAGAGAAACCATCACTTTTATATTCTGAGTCTATATACTTAATAAACTCAATTATCCAATTAGATTATCGTAAATAATAATTCATTTGACGATTAATTAATTGAAATTCCAACATCATCAGCAAGGCGCATTCAGTGTTTTCGGTACCCATCAAGATTGACGCGTTTGAGGCCCAAAATGGAATTGACCGATCCTTTTGAAATTCCACATCCTCAGCAAGTTCTGTAATTGTAAATCGACGGTTTGCAAGCACCAAATCTTTAATTTTTGGACGTGAACTGCGTCGGTTGATGTTCATGGTCGACCAGAGGGCTCTTCGTCTTCAACGCGTTCCCTGTCTTTTTGAACTGTTTATACCACTTCTAAACACTTCTTTCCAATATTGGAATTCAAATAATAATAATCCGTCCTGCCCGAAGGCTTGCGGTAACTGAATGACCTGAAGCGCGACAGCACCCACTCAGGGCTACCAGGATGCCGCCTTATCCGGCTCCATGGATAGGGTGATATGTAATAAGTACAACACACCCACCGCTTATGGCTGCCCTCAACTGGGCTGGTACTGTTACTCCACGGCATGAACGGACACGTTATAGAGCGTGTCGTGCATACCCGCGGAGACTTGCGGATCTCTTGGCCGTCTTAAGTGACGTTACCAGGGGCACCACGGGGAGGTGGATCCATTTCGCCTCCCCCTCCGATATACTAATGCTCACCGAAGGCCTTCTGCAGCATCCTATACATTTCCACACACAAAATTGACTGCAAGTTCTTTGCTCAATTCATTCAGACATTTCAAAAATCCCGGAATCACTTTTAGGGTCTCACAAAGCCAAGCGTAACTCAACACTAATGAATATTTTGACGTCAGATTTCACACAGATGTCAAGGACAATGCCAACAACCTAAAAAGAAAAAAATGGAAATTTCATAAACACTGGGAATTTTAAATTGAAAATTGGTCTCATTTTTAGACACAGTAGTATAGTGGACGTACAATTATTTGTAGGATTTTAAATTCATCCTAATTTCAAAAAGTTGCATTGGAGAAACTATCACTTCTTTTTTTCTGAATTTAAATACTTAATAATCTCAATGATCCAATCAGATTATCTTAAATAATAATTCATTTGACGATTAAATAATTATCCCAATTTATCCATTGAATCAAGCCCCATAAATTATAATCGTAGCTTTGATTACGGCCGATCTCAACTCACGTGAACCCCTACATCATTACATAAACCATTACCCCTTTCCTTTACATCCACATCCTGATTAGTTCCAATTACACCACCTGTCGTGCCAGTTCCTTCTTCCTGCAAGTCCTTCCACTTGCGTGACATAAAAATAAAAAAAATCGCCAAATTTCATCTTGCACTTAAAAAAGAAACCCGCCAATTTCTTGCAGAAATTCGAAGGCAATCATCGAAGCTTTTAGTTACAGCCTTAGCTTTCGCCAGTCCCCACCCCAGAAGGGGGTGATCGAGAAGAAAAAGAAGTGTGTCACGAGACATTCCGACCCTCCTGGGGGTACACGAAGACATGTTTCCGCCCTTTCCACAAAATTAACGAAAAGGGTACACATGTAGAGAAGGGTACGGGAGCCGTGCGTGGTGACCGAAATCGAATAAGAAATAGTACTACATTACATGTCGTAGAAGAGAAAAGGGTTTTATTTAATTTGTGGCCTGTTGCCACGAGTTAAGACCTGTAACACAATATTCATTAAGTCAAAGAGATTTCGCTGTGTTATTGTGATGAAAGGAGGTACAAAAAAAATTTAATTTTCTTTTGGTGCAGTCTGGAGTGGAGTCTAGACGTGGAGAAAGAAAAAGTTTTAGAAAATTTCTTTGTTCGTTATGTCCGATATTTATGAATTTCTCATAGTCCAATTTTCACATAATTTCATAGGGGCTTATGGTAGTGTCGCGTAAAGTGATATGAAAGCTATGCATCCTTTATTATATATATATATATATATGTCTGTCATATATTATTATAAAGAAAAAAAAAATAATATAACTTAATTCATGCTATTAAACTAATTCAACGATTATTTTAATATTTGGACCCATTTTTATGACAGCTAAATTTTTATAAATCGAGCAATTTGCATTCTCGATTCGTTTATTCATTGTTTAAAAGTTTATGCATGTTTATTTTAGCGTTTTATTTAAACGCAGTGGAAGTCTACTTATGTCCTGATTTCCGAGTGACTCGCGGTCTTTGTCACACACTTTAAATTCGTGTCCCAGCGCTGGTTTGGTTTACCACTCTACGGTCACTTTTTTTGCAAACTTTAAGCTAATTAGACCGGGACTTATAGCTTAACGTGGATTCCAAACCATTTACAAGCATCCATACCACCGCCAGGATTCGAATGTGACACCTGTACTACCAACGACAAAAGCTCTAGAAAAATTGGCCATTAGGCCGCTTTAAACATTGAAGAAATTGCTGAGGCACATGAAGCTCATGTTTCTCGTAAAAACAAAATTAAATAAACTTGAGGTATATTTAATTTTATTTGTTTACGGCATTATTTTTGTCTGTACTATTTGATTTAACTATTATGCCATATATCTCAGAAATTTGTGTAGAATGCGCCTGCAATTATTTGTAGGATTTTAAATTCATCCCTAATTTCAAAAGTTTGCATTGGAGAAACCATCACTTCTTTGTTCTGAGTCAAGATACTTAATAATCCCAATCATCCAATCAGGTTATCGTAAATAATAATTCATTTGGCGATTAATTAATTATCCTGTGAATCAAGCACCAAAAATTAAAATCCTAGCTTTGATTACGGCCGATCGTGCTCATGTGAACCCCATACATCATTACAGAAACCATTGCATATAGTGAGCCTGCAATTATTTGTAGAATTTTAAATTCGGCCCGATTTCAAAACGTTTGCTCTAGACAAACCATCACTTTTTTATTTTGAATCTAGATACTACTGTGCCCAAAAAGTAAGATTTTATTTTTTTTTTTTTTCAAAAACAAATCTTTAATTGTTTGCAAGCACCAAATCTTTAATTTTTTGGACGTTAGCTTTCGTCGGTTGAGGTTGAGGGTCGACCAGAGGGCTCTTCGTCTTCAACGCGTTCTCTGCCTTCTTTCAAATGCTTATACCACTTCTAAACATTTCCTTCCAATATAGGAATGTTCACCGAATGCCTTCTGCAACATTCTATACGTTCCCGCAAACAAAATTTAATGCAAGTTCTTTGCTCAATTCATTCAGACATTTCAAAAATCGCCGGAATCAGTTTTAGCGTCTCTCAAAGCCAAGCGTAACTCAAACACTAATGAATATTTTGACGTCAGATTTCACACAGATGTCAAGGTCAATGCCAACAACCTAAAAAAGAAAAAAAAAAATGGAAATTTCATAAACACTGGGAATTTTAAATTGAAAATTGGTCTCATTTTTTTTAGACACAGTAGTATAGTGGACGTACAATTATTTGTAGGATTTTAAATTCATCCTACTTTCAAAAGTTTGAATTGGAGAAACTATCACTTCTTTTTTCTGAATCTAGATACTTAATAATCTCAATGATCAAATCAGATTACCGTAAATAATAATTCATTTGACGATTCATTACAGAAACTTGCATATAGTGAGCCTGCAATTATTTGTAGAATTTTAAATGCAGTGAATCAAGCACCAAAAATTATAATCTAAAAAGCTTTGATTATGGCCGATCTTGGCTCACGTGAACCCCATGCATCATTACAGAAACCCTTACCCCTTTCCTTTCCATCCACATCCGGATTAGTTCCAATTACACCACCTGTCGTGCCGGGCTCCAGTTCCTTCTTCCTGCAACTCATTCCAGTTACGTGACATGAAAATAAAAAAAATCGCCGAATTTCCTCTTGCACTTAAATAAAACCCGCCAATTTCTTGCAGAAATTCGAATGCAATCATCGAGGCTTTTAGTTACGGCCTTAGCTTTCCCGCAGTCCCCACGCCAGAAGGGGGTGATCGGAAGAAAGAAGTGTGTCACGTGACATTCCGACCCTCCGGGGTACACGAGACATGTTTCCGCGCTATTTCCATAAAATTAACGAAAAGGGTACACATGTAGAGAAGGGTACGGGGAGCCGTGCGTGGTGACCGAAATCGAATAAGAAATATTACTACGTACATGTCGTAGGGAAAAAGGTTTTATTTAATTTGTGGCCTGTTGCCATGAGAGTTAAGACCTGTAACAGTATATTCATTAAGTTAAAGAGATTTCGCTGTGTTATAGCGTTGAAAGGAGGTTCGAAAAAAATTTAATTTTCTTTTGGTGTAGTCTGAAGTCTAGACATGGAGGAAAAAAGAGTTTTAGAGAATTTCTTTGTTTGGTATGTCCGATATTTATGAATTTCTCATAGTCCAATTTCCATAAAGATTCACAGGGGCTTATGGTAGCGTCGCGTAAAAAGTAATATAAAAGCTAATATAAAAGCTCTGTTATATATTGTTATAAATAAAGATAAAAAAAAATTAATCTAATTTAATTTTCGACAATTATTTTAATATTTGGCCCCGTTTTTATAGGAACTAAATTTTCATAAATCATGCGATTTACATTTTCGATTCTGGGGCCTGAATGGATTAGTGGCTAGCGCTCTGGCACTCGGTACCACAGGTTTCGGGTTCGAGTCCCGGCGGTGCCATGGATGTTTGTAGTGGTTCGGAATCCACTTTAAACCGTACGTCCCAGTCTAATAGGATTGTAGAGCGTTGCGGGGGCATTATTACTCCGCTCCCGTGGTTTATCTTCATGTTACACGCGCCCCCTTGGTAATGCAAAGTGAGTACGTCTGTGCAGCTCTTGCCTTAAGGCATCCAAGACCAAGCTGCCTAAGTGTTTGCCAGCTGCATTATAAAGAAAAAAAAATTTCGATTCTTTTATTAATTGTTGAAAAGTTTATCAATATTTATTTAAGCTTTTAAAAGTAATATAAGTCTATTTGGGTCCTGATTGTCAAGTGACTATCGTTCGTTGCCCCAGATTTCGAGTTTGAGTCCCGGCTCTGGTTCGGAATCCACTTTAAACCGTAGGTCCCGATCTAATATGGGTGTTGTGCGGAGTGCTGACAACCCTACCCCGTAAAAAAGAAAAGATCTCCTGTCTCGATATCTGCCAGTAGGCAGAGGGACTTGGCCCACAATGGGGCTGTTGCGCCAATGATGATGAGGAAATCTTTGGAGGCATTTAAAATCCTATAAATACATGCGCATTATGTACAAGTTTTTGAGAAATATGTTGCAATAGTAAAGTTAAATAACACTGAAAGAAATAATGTGATAAAAAATTTAAATGAAAAGCACCTCAAGTTTATTTATTGTTGTGTTTATGAAAAGCATGAGCCTTATTTCTTCAATGTTTGAAAGACACTCATTTCCTCATTATTACATTGAAGATTTCCTCTTTTTTTTTTACATTTAATTATAGTGAGGATAGAAAATCATAATTTACATTAATATGACATTGAAAACTATATAAAAAATTTAAAACATATTTTTTTCTTCTTTTATCATCATCATGGGGGCAACAGCCCCATGGTGGGCCAAGGCCCTCTGCCTAGTGGCAAATTTCGACACATGTGATGTTTACGGGCTACAGACATTCCATGGCACCCGCGGGTCTCAGACCCGAAACCTGTGGCACTGAGCGTCAGAACACTAGTCACTCGTCCATCTGGCCTCTACTTCTTTTATAGGAATTGAAAAGATTTCAAGAGACAGCTCCAAAAGTTTAATCCATGATAAAGATATAATTACTTTTTCTTCAGTTAATATTAGACGATCAATTCCATAGAGTTCTATTTACAGATGGCCAAGTCTCATAGACTGCAATGAGAAAAAAATTTAAACATTGAAATCGTATAGACACTAACGTTTCTAGTAGCCAATCAGGGAAGTTATCGCTCCTTGTTTCTTGGAAACCTACATTGGCGCATTATCGCTGTACGACACATACTTCTGTGGAATACCATAGGATACACATGGAAATCTAGAGAAAAACAATATGCTCTGGCGTATTATTTGACAACCACTGCTCTCGTGTCATATTGAATTCCTATGAGCAGGATTGGTCTTTACAAACAAGGATTGTCTTCTTTTTCTTCTTCGCCTATCCTTAAAGTCCAGCTGGGCTAAACTAGGTCCATGAATCCAAATACCCGAAGAAAGTCCAAGACCATCAACGGACTGTCAAGGAGATCCTGACATCTGAGCCGCAGGCACGCCAAGATGTGAGATGGTGAAGCCTGCTCAGAGGAGCACTTGGTGCAAGTGTCGAAAGCTTTCAAACCCATCTGAGAAAGTCATAGTTCTGAAGTGTCCACTGAGCAAACGGGTGATTGCAGTTTGCCCCTGCCTGTCACAATTAAGTGCCAAAGTACCGCCAGGTCGATGGCCCCGATACCACTGGTGCACTGGGGGAGTAGACCAAATTGTTTTTTCATTTAACTTAGCTTGTGAGTAAATCTCTGTGTAGGTAAGGGCTCAAGTGGAACCAATACTTCACTAGCACCCGCTTTGGCCATTGCATCTGCCATTTCATTCCCCTCAAGTCGACATGGGAAGGAATCCACTGTATGTGGATCTGATGATCCACTGAAAGATGTTTTAGCTTTTGAGAATAGATACACCTACCCTGTCTCTAACACTGGACCAATTAGCCAAGTGCTGAATAGAACTCCTGCTATCAGTTAGAATCCAGATTTCATTTCCTGCAGTAACAGTCGCTAAGTAGTCAAGGCCTTCGTTTATAGCAATGAGCTCGCTACGGAATACAGAGCAGCCATCAGGATTCCTTCTCTGAATCTTCATATAATTACTATTTAAATTATATATGTTCCACTGCCAGCTCCACCTGTCTCGGTTTTACTTCCGTCAGTGTATATTTTAATAGCATCAGCCGGAATGGACAAGGATTGTTATTCCATCAATTAAATAATCAACTAATTGACAACCTTAACTTTATTAACCTTAAGTAACCTTAATTTTTAGAGAAATCAGAAATATGAATAATGATGCATAATTTGTTTCTGTGATGATGTGATAGACTCATGCAGTAAGATCCATCATAAATAAATATGGAGCTTATGAATTTGATTCTTCATTGTATAACAAACTAATCGTCAAATGGTCTATGAATTATCAGAAATTAGTTTTATAATTGATATGAATCAAATTATGAATGAAAAAAATGATAAGAATTGATCCTAGTCAAAACAAAGATCATAGCTTTTATTCCTTATTTATTAAAAAGTTCTTGAATTATCAAATATTTCACAGTTTATTATGGAATAAATCTAACTGTCATTATTGATCAAATAAGTGTTATCATCAATTAGACACAATAAAGATACTAGTATGGAAACAAATATGGATTTTCTAATGTTGATCAGACCTAAGCCTACTGTTGGGAAGTATGATTTTGATGCTTTATTGCTTTGAATAATGAGCTCACTGTAAACTAAACTATAAATTACTATTGCTTTTGGTATAATTGACATAAATATACTTATGAATAAACAAGATGATATAATAAATAATAACTTATGAGTAAACTATAAAATTTATGAGTTACTATGATGCAGGTGTAATACAGACTTATTTCATTTCCTTTAATGCAAAGCAAACCGGTATACAACTCATACAATAAATTGATGATACTCATACCTTCAGCGAACTTGGTTACCAGAATTACATGAACCATGGTTACAATAATAATTAAAACTTTTTAAAAAAGTGGTATTTATTAATCAAATTGATAAAAAGATTTTATATAACAATGTGATAGTGATAACGCAACATTTTTTGCGATTTTTATTCTTTCAGGAAATGATAGATAGATTAAAGTTTACATTTAACAATCCAATTTGTGAAAAAGTACTTAATATGTATCCTTTATATGTAGTTATATGTGCTTTTTTTTTTTTTTTTTCTGTAAATATTTAAATCCTCCTTTTATCGGATGTACAATAAATTATAAATATTTTTTTAGTAATACATCATTTGATTTATAACAAACATTTTCTTATATAAATTGTTAATCAGAAACGATTTGTTGAATAAACACAATCATTTACGACCTTGTAAATGTAAAAAAACAATTTAATGAGAAAGATAAAAGTAAATTAGTATTAAAGAATAATATATTTCTTTTTTTAAAGTGTATTTATCAAAAATGATATAAAAAAATTTAACAGTGAATACAAAGAAAAGATATAAGAATAGCAAAAGGAACTAATATACTGTGCTAGCAATGTTTTATTTTGTAAATAAAAACGCTGTTTTTTATTTCACAATTTGTTTAAAAATGTATACATGTATATTTTTCATTATTTAATAAAATTTACTATACACGCCTTTTTAAGAACATAACTCTTTATTACTAATTATAGACATAGTATTCTTTAATAATCTAAGAATAATTAATATTAGCGTTAATTAATAGTTTTATTCTTTATCAGTTTATAAATTACTTACACAAAACAAAATTCATAACTCAGCAGTAATAATTATCATATTTACAATTCTAATGCAAACAATGTTAAACAATGTTAATTAAATTATGGTAATGCTAAGCAATAGTAATGCTAAACTATGTTAATGTTAAGCAATGTTAATTAAATTATGGTATTACAATGGTAATGTTAAACATTGCTAATTCAACAATGGTAATGTTTAACAATGTTAATTAAATTATGGTAATGTTAAGCAATGGTAATGTTAAACAATGATGATGTTAATTCAACAATGGTAATGTTTAACAATGTTAGTTCAACAATTGTAATGCTAAACAATGATAATGTTAAACAATGTTATTTCAACAATGGTAATGTTAAACAATGTTAATTCAACAATGATAATGTTAAACAATGTTAATTCAACAATGGTAATGTTAAACAATGATAATGTTTAACAATGTTAATGTTTAGCAATGCTAATTCAACAATGGTAATGTTCAACAATGATAATGTTAATTAAACAATGGTGCTGTTAAACAATGATAATTCAACAGTGGTAATGGTAAACTATGTTAATTAAACAATTTTAATGTTAATTAAATAATTTTAATTTCAATTCAATGTTAAAATAATAACGATACATTGTTATTATTTTCTAAAAGAGGTCCGCACCTCAAGGCCACCCCTAACCAGAATGGCCTCTTCCACAAAGGGTGTGAGTCCGTGACCTTCGGAACAAATTCGAAAACCCGAACACCATTTGTCAAAGTGATTATCCGGCAAATTGATCCGTTGCGCTTTCCACAATGCTTTTTTGCTTCTTCTTCTTCGGCCGGCCTTCTATTATCGTTAATTACTCGAAGGGATGGTGAACGTTCCAAAGATTCTCTTCCACCCCCCCCCACCCCCTCTCCAAAATCTGCCCCCAGACATCGATAAGGACGTCAAAGGGTTTTTATGGAGAGAGATCGGGAGTCAAAGTATCCTAGAATAAAATAATGAAAGAGAATTGTAACTTCAGCGCTTTAAATTTCTATAGTTAATGTAACACTAAAAATAACTTTACAAGTTAGCATGCAGCGATACCTTGAGATACGAGTCTAATTAGTTCCATGATTGGGTTCGTATGTCAAAATGCTCGTATTTCAAATCAGTTTTCCCTTTTGAAAATTACTGAAATGAAATTAATTCTTTCTAGCCCAAACAATTAATCTTATTTTTGTATAATAATGTATTTATAATGAACACAATCAAAATAAAACCAAATAAATACACATTCATGCAAAAGAGAATCTAAATAAAGAAACAAAGGTTGATAAAACTGATAATATTATTTTATTAATATTATTAATTTTAATTTTTTTTTTGTGATTTTGCCACTTTTATTTGCAATCCATTTTGATAAAAACCTGCCCAAGAAGATTGTTCCTAATAACAGAACAAAATATTAAATTGTAGGTCTCGGCCTAAGCCTAAAGTGTACAAAAAACTGACCGTAGAACGACAAACCAATCCAAAAAAAAAAAAAAAAAACATCTTCCATAACGTGGCTCTTCTCATTTGTTAACTATTTATTGAATGCGCTCGGAGAAGAGGGTGAAATAATCAACAGTTCTAAAATTCAATAGATTGTATCTCTTGTCTTGAAGACCTTTCATCAATGGGCAAGGATATCATTCTGCAGTGGATCCCAGGCCATTGTGGGATCCTGGGTAATGAGAAGGCGGATTCTCTTGCCAAAAAAGGAACAACCATCACCCAAACTTTTTGTAAAGACATCTGTTTTCCCTCGACGAAACAGATTATCCGACACTTTTTCCGGAACTCTCTATCTGATAATTTCCGTGAAGGCAACTCAACTAAAATCTGGTTTAACTTTATTCTAAACATCCTTGATCAGTCCAGGTTTACAGCAGTTGTTCTTTTCAGACTCCTGACGGGCCATGATTTTTGGCCAATCACCTTTACCGAATGACCCAAGTGCATGCTCTGTAATCTGGATTCATTGGAGAGGACATGGATTCATCCCACCTTCCTATCTGCCCAGCACTTGTTCCTCTACCGTGTATGGCCTATACTGTGAAGACAGGGCCCTTATGGGCTAAACATATCCCTATGTGACTTTATTCGTTTATTGTTGTTGTTTTTATATTCCTCGTGTTCTTTTATTTTATTGCTTATTGTAGTCTGCTATTGGAAATAAAAAAATTCAACAGAAGAATCCCGACTCACCCTTTTTCTTGTACCGAGTACGAATCAGATTTAAGATATATTTGGCCTGATTTGTCACGCTACGGTCATTTTCTGCACACTTTAGACTAATTAGACCCGGACTTATAGTTTAACGTGGATTCGAATACCTGGCTCTTGTGGCCTCTCTCCCTATAACGTGGAAGCCTGTAGTGCCAAAGGGCAGAGCGCTAGCCAATCGGCCATCAGGCCGCTCTGCAATATATTTTGGAATAAAAATTCCGTATTATCTTCTTTGTTATAGCCGCAAGACTGGGCCTGAATGGCCAATGGCTAGCGATCTGGCGCTCGGTACCACAGGTTTCGGGTTCGAGTCCCGGCATCTGCCATGGATGTTTGTAGTGGTTCGAAAACCTCCACTTTAAACCGTAGGTCCCGGTCCGGAATAGGATCGTAGAGCGTTGCGGGGACATTGTTACTCCGTGGCTTATCTTCAAGTTGCACGCGCCCCCTGGGTAATGCAAAGTGAGTAACGCCTGTGCAGCGCTATATGCCTCTTCAAAGGCATCAAGACGCCCATGTCTGTTTGCCAGCTGCATTGGAAAAACATATATATATCTGCAATGCTGGCTCGTACCTCAAAGCAAAGAATTAGATTAGTGATAGCTCGTATCTCGAAAAATGCCGGTAAATAAGTAATATATCTCTGATGAGAGTTGTTGGGGCACTCGTGTTTTAAAAATATCATTTTAATAAAACTGAGGAAAATGTAATGTACCTGGTTATGACCGATAAAATTGCACAGTCACCCCCTCCTCCCCCAGTTAAATGGATATTTTGGAGAAGAAGAAAAAGAGTTCTGTGACGAGTCAACAAGAAGTGTTATCTTTTTCTCTGAAGTGATTGAACAGGACGGAGTTTCCGCCTGCTTAATCACTTCAGTTTCCCTAAGCTCTATAGTCATATTAGACCGAGATTTGAAAATTTAAAGAGGATTCTGAACCACTACAGGCATCCATGACACCAGCAGGATGCGAGCCCGAAACCTGTGGCACCAGTAGAGAACTAGTCACTCCGCCATCAGTCCCCAATAGTAATATTAGAAATACTAAATTCGATTTCATTCAAAAATAATAATAACTTTATTATAAATATGAGTTATTATTATTTTTGTTATAATAATAACTAATTTTCTGAGACAATGAAGAAGTATTACTATTATTTAATTTACCATTGCAATTTATAACAAAATTAAATACTTTTCTATTAGTATCATTTTATTAATTTTTTTTTTTCTGTGTGTGTGTTTGCCATACTTTATAGCTTTAAAATATTTATAAAATATAATATCAATGTAGTTTTTTTTTCTACTTTCATTTATTTGTGTTTCTAATTCAGCAATTCTTTACGTATAAACAAACACCCATTCTGTGCTTTGTCCAACATGTTTGGATCAAACAGAACCGTTTCAATTTTAATCGAAAATAATATTATAAGCCCGAATTCTTTGCTGTGACGTCACGGTCCGAGCCACCTTCGTTTGTAATTGACATCCCCGATGTTTAATGATCCGCCAATCATCGATCTTCCTCCTCCCCACGCATCTGCTCTCGTCACGTGTATCGAAAATATTGACTTCCTACTCACGTCTGCCTCACTTACTAATTCCTTTTTTTCTTATTTTTTTTTTTTTTTAACAACGTCTAAATCCAGCTAAATTTTAAACGAGAGAAATATGTCGTATTTTTTTGAAAACGATATTGTACTTTTTTCATGCGTGATGTATTTTTTTTTTTTTCTTTACGATGTAGAAAGATGACGAAAAATATGTTAAAGATCTTTTTGTATGTACTCCTCCACATAATATTTCTAGAATATGTCACTTTTGACGTCAACATGGCAAAAATATGACAGAATAGTTCTTTTTAGATGACAATATGGTGATTAAAATGTTCGTTAGACTTATTGCCTTTTCATCAATGTATCGTTTATGATATATATATAGACAATATGTGCCAGAGGTAACGTGGCTCAGTGGTAACGTGCACCACTGGTGAGCATTAGGGCTGAGGTTCCATCCGCTGGCGGCTTTGTTGTAGAGACTGCTTCTAAAAACGAGGGTGATTCGATAGCTTTTATGATATTCAGCATCTTGCTTCGTTAGTCGAACTACCTTGTTACTCAAATGCGGGGTGATTACCCTAAAAGTCCTCACGAAAGTACTGACCTTCCTCAACGACACGGACAAGTCAGACTTTTTATACGGGTGCTCCATCTCAACAGAAGCTGTCCCTCATACCATGAGACCACATGGGTTTCATGGAATTAGTCTAGATGTTGCTGTCTACCGTGTGGTATAAGAAACAACAACATAGACAACTTGTTTTTATTTGTACCTTCTACAAGCACATTCTAATTTGGTAGACCCAAATTACGGTTCAGTGATGATGTACACGGCTAGCTTTCAGGAGAATTTAAGATCGCGAGAGAAGATAATAATATGATAGAATGAGAAGAAATCGAAATGATAAGATCTCTTCCGTGTGACTCGATGGCAATTGTGACAATGTATGTAAAATGTCTTGCATAGGAAGTCAGGTTGCCCCTAAATTGATCCGGATTTTTATGCATACATCACGAAAATGCAGGACAATTACTCCTAAAATTTCTCGCGACTTGATGGTCAATTGGCTAGCGCTCTGGCCTTTGGTGCCACAGGCTTCAAGTTCGTATCCTGGCAGGGACATGGATGTTTGTGAATGGTTCGGAATCCACGTTAAACTGTAGGTCCCGGTCTAATTAGCCAAAAGTGTGCACAAAATAACCGTAGAACGACAAACCACACTTTAAAGGTCTTTGGATATTCGGTCTTACAAATTTATCATTCCAATCCATGACATAGAGTTCAATTTTTATAATACTTGTGTACTGTTAATGACAGTCACATATAAATGATAATTTCTTTTATATCAAAAATTATTTTAAAAAGCAACACATACAAATGCTTTCATAAAGAAAATCTTTAATTCAATGTAAATTTCATTCTTATTTTATTTTTCTTCGTACTTTTTTAAAATTAACTTATATTTTATAAAAAAAAAAAAATGATTATTTCAAGAATCATCTAATTAGCATATCGTTTAATTTAATAGTTAGGGAATTTCACTTACTGTTTTAATATTAATTTTTGTTTTTCTATTTTATTATTTAAAATTTACAAAAATGAATATTTCTTGGTCAATAAAAAAAAAAAAACTTAATTAAATCGTCATTAATTTTACGCTTCATTCAATTTTAAAATACTTTTATGGCGTGTTTAACTTTATTCCGTCTACAAAGCATTCGAAATAATTAATTTAAAATCGTCTGTCTGTTTTTTTTTTTTTTCGAACAAAAAATAATAAAAGAATTCTTTTGCACTTTTGACTCAGCAATTACTAGCTTTAAAATGACAGTGAAAAAAATAAAAATAATATAATAATAAAATAAAAGTAATGACCGATAACTTCCCCCTTCCTTTTTATTTATTTTTACCCCCATCAAAAACTTTTCGTCTTCGTTGAGACGAAAATTCCTGGTGCACCTCTACCCTTTTGGTACATAAATAATCTCCACTTCTATGAATGAAAAGAAAGGCACGCCATCTGGCGACGACGTGAAACAGAGAGACGTCAACTGCTCGAAAAGGTGAGGGTGGAGAGGAGAAATATCGTCTGCGCCCTTAAACTACTTAAAAGTACGGCCCTTTTTGGCGCCACGAGGCCCAGTCAATGGAGATTTGCGTAGGACGTTCTCAAACCGGAAGAGAGAGAGAGATAGTGACGTACGACCCACGTCACATCCGTTTTCACCGAATTCTTGTTTTTATCATTCCATTTCTTCTTTATGCTTTGTAAAAAGATTCTCATCCGGGGAAAAAGTTGTGGGAAAAGTTTTGTTTTTTTTTCTTTTTTCTCCAGCAAGAGAAAAAGCCTTTGGCAAATAGGATTTAGAGTCAATAAAAGCAAAAGCAATGAGAAGGTGGTCTTTTGTTAAAGTGTGTAGGTGGTGGGTATTGTTTAGGATTTATCAATCCGAGTCGATGCCTTTGTTGTAGTAATGTTAACATTAATTATTAATTTTTTTTTTAACCATACTTTGAGCATCCATAATTATGCAAGTGTTTTTCTTCTTTATCGTCTTAACAATGTCTCCAAGGAAAAGTAAGGCAAAGTGGTCAATTAGAGAAAAATACACGTATATGTTAGACATGTATTATAAACATGTTTATTTTAAACAGTATATATATTATTACAGTGGACTAGCTGTTTACCCGGCGTTGTCCATGTATTTATTTTCTTATATTTTCTGCAAGTGACCACTGGCCTTACATTTCCTAGGAGACATTGTTAGGGCGATAAAGAAGGAAATATTTATAGAATTAACCAAAAAATACATGACAACAATGCAACAATGAAACTACACACGCTCAATGATTTGACCAGAACTACCACACGGCTATTTAAAAGAAACGACTTCGAATAGCTACAATCTCGCCATTTTAATGAGAATGGGAACTATTTATATTTTACTTTCTAATCTTTTTTATTTATAAACAAAAAGCAAAAATTGTTAAAAAAAAACAAAAATATTTGAAAAAATAAAAAATATATTAAAAAGAACATAAATAGGCTCATAATAGGTTTCATTTCTACAATCGGTCCTCACGTTGCTCTACTGTAAAAATCACCTCACATTTCCACTGGCCTTATTTGGACGATAAAGAAAGAAACACTTTTAGAATTAACCAAAAAACATATGACAATAATGAAACTACACACATTCAACGATTTGAACAGAACTATCACCCCGCAATTTAAAAGAAACAATTCCGAATAGTTGAAATCTCGCCTTTTATGCAAAATGGCAATTATTTATATATATAAAAATTTAAATATAAACAAAACAAAAATTATTTGTAACAAATAAAAGTATATTAAAAAAAAAAAAAAAAAAAATACATAGGGAGAAATAACGGCTTCATGATTCATAAAGTTAATGTTGTAGCTGATATATTATCTTGTGAAAATTGTGAAGTTTGTGCTACTATATCCATAGATTTGTCATCACGTAGTCCAAAAGATATTCAAAATATCCAGCTGATATCCTAATATTAAAAACCATCCTTTTTCTTAAAATATTAGGCAAATAGTTTTATGAAGCAGTTGTTTAATAGTAAGCTTAGAAAATAAAGAAATAAAAAAGATTTAAAATATCAACAAAAACTAATTAAAAAATTATAAATATTTGAATAGCGTTTTTCATCGGGAAAAAAAATAAAGAATATTTTTTTTTTTTTCAAAATCAAGCTAAGTTAATTATTAAAATAAACATATATGAAATTACTAAAAATACCTTCATCATATAGCTGAAGACATGCAACATCTTGTAGGAATAGTTTAAATCAAGCTTTTATTTCCATAATTATCTGTGATGCAAACGATTAGATTGTTTTGTAGGCAGCTGGAAATGACAACACAACATTAGCTATTATTAGTCATAACAAAAGCAGCTACAGAAATAAACGTTATAAGAAACTTTTATAACACATGCTTGTTTTTTATTCTATGCATATTTTGAATATTGTCTTTTTTTATTTTACTCAGAGATGGGGAATTGGAGGTTGGAGTCGAGAACAAGGAGTCTGCAGTCGAGCAATCTTAAAAGACTCGGAGAGTAAGTTTAAATATATATCCCGATACTTTGATAAAATGTTTTTTTTTTTTTTTTTTTTTTTTTTCAAAATTCTTGGAATTTAATTTTATGTTAAGGTGGAAATTCAATTGTATTCTTCAATAACGCAATCGGTAGTGAATACAGTTACTGTATTGCCAACTGTAAGTGGGTCAGAATGGCCGAGTGTCTAGCGCCCTGGCGCTCGGTCCCACAGGTTTCGGTAAACAATGGGTTAGATTTCTGGTCAGATTCCCGGCTGTGTCATGGGTGTTTGTAATGGTTCGGAATCCACTTTAAGCTGTGTTCCCGGCCTCGTATGACCATAGAACGTTGTCTTGAGATTTAGTCATTCTTCAGCCCTCGTGCTTCCTCGCTAAAGTCAAGCAGTGATATATTACCAATATGCCATGTCCCAGTCGCCAGCAACTGGGTCTTCTGGACCTGGTGTAGGCTTTCCTGCTCATGGGGGTACACCTGTACGTACAATCACATTAGACAGGTGTCTACAGTTTAAAGTAGATTCGAACCCCTACAAACATCCATGCTACCGCCGGAGTTGAACCCGAAAACTGTGGCACCGGGCGCCAGTGACTCGTCCATCAGGCTCCAATAACATGCACTACAAAACTTTTTAAAACATGTATTGCAAATGCATGTTTATTCTTATTGTGGAAAGACTAAAAAAAATAGGAAGATTAATACTATTCTGCAAATATTGTTCCACACAAAACAAAAGGCAATTAGCAAAAAGTAAAGCAGAAATATATATGGGAGACACTTTCTTGCAACAGCATTTTTAATTTATACAAACAATCAAGGAAGATAAATTCCCCTCACCAAAGATTCAATCCATTCTTTTAATGTATTAAATCTTTAAGTATCCTTCCTTTGAAGAGATTAGATACTTGCATTAGAATATTCTCGGGTACTTACGTATTAACGCCACCGCAGCAGAAGTTGCGCTAATGCGCCAATAAAGAGCTGCCAATGCGCCAAAATACAGACTGATTTGACTCTATGTTAAACTCTATATCTATCCCATTTTCCACCGAAATCCGATTGACTACTTTGTTTTTAAATAAAGTGTTTTGAATTTTGTAAGTGTTTTGATTTTAAGTAAAGTGTTTTATATATTTTATGATTTGTCCAAAAATTTTAAGTGTAGATTGGCGCCACTTAAAAACCGCCAAATCTGTAGCTGCGGTGGTGTTAATACGTAAGTACCTACGTATTATCGTTCCATTCGAGATCCAATATTGCAGCGGTTTTCAAAATACCATCCATTTTAGTGAATATAAACAAACATGGTATGCAAAAACTCTTTTGAAAAAGCAGCGGTAAATCGATGCGCAGAATGAATGATTACGATGAACGCGAACGCATGCGCAGTGATACCTTTACAGCGAAGATCGCGATAGAACGAGAGTTGCCTGACATAACGATATCAATAGTGAACTCGTGATTTCACTTTACAAAAATACTCTCCTAAAACTCTCCTAATATTAAAATATATAGTAATTATATCACCTGGTCTAAAGAAACTAAGTACTTAGGAATTATTCTTGATAGTAAACTTAACTAGCAGATTGCATATTTACAACCTTAGAAATAAATTCAATACTCAATTTAGAATTCTTTTCTATCATTTAATCAATAGAAATTCAGCTTTACCTCTTAATCTCAAAATTCTAATATATCTCTTTATCTTCGTCAAGTATTAGCTTGCTTATGCAAGGCCAGTTTGGTTCTATTGCATGTACAAATTTTGAAGTTATTCAAAGGCTTGAGAACAAAACTCTCAGAATGTTAACGAATTCACCCTGATACTTTCTTTTTTTTTTTTTTTTTTTTAAATGACGCTATTCGACTCGCTCTCTCGATTCCAAGTTTAAGACAATTTGTTCACAAAATTTCTACTAAATTTTATAATGACATGCGAAACATCAATAACCCTGTTTTAAATATCCTACAAAGTGATTGCATGATATTTCTTTCCGCAAACAGCAAAAGACTTAGCACAGTTCTAAATATTTTTAAATTAATTCCTAATCCAAACGATTTTTCCTGCTCTGACTGATTTATTACCTACAGCTGTCTAGATGAAAAGTTCACTTTTCTCCTAAGCTATTTTTCTCCTCTA
>BPLR01021273.1:0-38972 GCA_021605095.1 Caerostris extrusa | reverse complement strand
CCACTACCCTAATGCACAAATTTGTCATGTTGTCACTGACCACGATTCAAGCATACAAGAGAATTTATACTATTGACTCTCTTCAATTGTGGTTCTCTGTTAAATTTCTCGTATTTCTCGACAGTTAAATACTCACATAGTTAGTAGGTTCCCCCAATGTTCACACTTTCGGCATTTTCATCAACACAAATATCACCGGGATGGGCGTATCTCCCTGTTAGGCTAGAAAGAGTATTAACAATTATTTGAAGTTAGTTACATAATATTATAGTTAGAAACAATTGATACCTTGAGAAACATTAACTGGAGATAGAACATAATTAAATTCAACAAATTAATTTAACTTGATATATTGGAAATACAAATGTTTTTTCATCTAAAATATTCTATAAAGCATAATATGAAATTGAATATAAATCTTAACCATATTTTATTACGTATTTTCAGTTAGGATTGCACTTAGAGTAAAAAAAATAATTATTTTTTATGAGAATGGAAAAATCCCATCATGTTCCTCTGGTTTCGTCGTTATATAAAAATAAATTTTTTTAGGATTTCATCTGTGTTCTTTGTGTTACTTTTTATACGACGAACAAGCTACCAATGGCTGATAAATGTACGACACTTCCTCCCGGAATTTCTGTGTTGTAATGTGGAAAACCTAGACAAAGCCCCAACAAGTTAGCTATTAAATCGATGCTACGCTTTACGCATCGTTACAGCCGCCATCGAAACTACCCTTTTTGCACTTTGCGACATCGCCCTAGGTTAATCCCTTCAGGAGAACAACTTACATGGATGTGTAAGCGTGTCACGACGTCGGGGAGACCTAAAGTGGATATTTTCCTTCACTCTTTTTCAATTCCTTCTATTAGCTCTCACACTCCCCTATATATATCTTGTTCAAATTTTCAATCGTTCATAAAATACTTTTTTATTCATCCACTCAAGTTCCAATACATTTTTGAACTTTTTAGTGGATGACACTTCATATTAATACAGTTTTTTCAAATATTAATTCAGTAATTAAATTTAATTAATTAATTATATTTTTTTAGATTTAAGTTGCATATATCTACCAATAGATGACGCCAAATAAACTAAAAAAAAATGAATGAAAATTATTTATAAAGGACTTTCTGTAATATAGTGAAAAAAAAAAATAGAAGTGAGTTTAAAAGTTTTTTTTTATATTATTTGTTTCTTCTTTTTTTCTTTCCATCGTCTAGAATACAGACTCACTATTATATCGTGCCATTCTCTCATCATCCTCATACGTTTGCCATAGTTTTTGTCTGATTTCATGTTTTGTGCTCACTCTTTTCCTTTTCGTTCTGCAATTTAAATTTTAATATTTTTACCATTTATATCTGGTTTCATTTTTACCTTCTGCACATATGAACATATTATTCTTTGAATGTTTTACGAATTTTAAAAATACGTTGTTTGGCGCAGCATCGCCACATCTAGCCCTTGTGCCACTAAACCCCACCAACCAACTAAGCAACCCGGAGGTGTTTAACCTGAGCTAAAGGAAATTTTTTTTCTATGTTATCATTCTGTGTCATCAATATTTATTTAAATATTTATTTTTATTAAATTGAGGAAATTAATTTTTAAAAAAATGATACAAATTATTTTGTTTTAAATTAATACTTATTTTATTTAAAAAATTTTTTACAAAGATTGTTTTTAAATGCCATCTATAATTCAAACTACCCTTATTTATTGCCCATATGTTGCGAAAGTTGTTTAAATGACCTTTTAACATAGGAAAATTCCTATAAAATTCTTACATTTTTGGGTTTTTTCATTAAATTTGTTGTAACTTAGATATTTTATAAAAAAAAAAAAAAACAACAGCACGTTTGCACACAAAATACAAGTGAAGGAAAAAAGTGAAGTTAGAAATTTGCGTATAATTTTCTGTGTTCTATGCAACGAGGTTTATATTAATTTGTTTTTCTAAAGCTTTATATTAAAACTTTATTAAAAACAACACACAAATTATTTGTATTTGATCATTTCATTTCCCTTTCTCAATTTTTGAAATCAATTAGTTTTACTGATTTTTAATAGCTGTATTTTTACACTATAAATTCTTGCTTTTCTTTTAGTATCTGAGTGAATAATCGTATACAAAAAATATTCGTAATTAAGAGATATCTTAGAGATCTTATAAACTCAATTCCACACGTTGATTTTGGTCATACAGAAAATTCTCATTTTGGTCCTAAAGAAAAAAAAAAATCTATGACTGTTAGTTTACTGTTCTATATTAAATTAATTATTTATACTAGTAGAACACTCACCCATCCAGGAATGCCACCAAAAACGTCCTGATGCTTCTAATTTTTGAAGCAGGGCAAGGGATTTAGCTAAACCTTCTTCTGCCTGGAAGGAATACAAAAAATCAGTTTAAATTACCTGCAGATTACAACACTTTGAACCAATCGAGAGATCCATTGATTCCCACTAGAGAGTTAATCTATGAGATAATGGTTACACACATTGTCAAAATTTATATTGAGTCTTCACGTTTCTAAATGCAGAGACAAGAAAAAGTCAGCTATAGGATTCGAACCACTACCCTTCAGCGCAAAATCTGGGCATGTTGTTACTGTACCACGCTTGAAGCATATAAAAGATTTTAAAATGCCAGCACTTAAATTATAGTTCTCTATTAATTTTTTTTTAGAAATTTAAAGAAACTATTAGAGAATTTATCAAATTCTCTAATAGTTTCTTTAAATTTCTTTATTTAATTTCGCTTAAAATATAGCAGTTCAATACTCACAGAGTAAGTTGGCCTATCAGTGCTGACTTCTTCGTTGATTTGATCATCAGACGCAGAACTGGATTCTCTATTTGGCTAGAAGGAGTACAAGCAAATTTAATTAGTTACAAAATATTAAAACTATTAATCGAAAATTAGAACAGAACATAATTCAATTAAAATCAAGAATTTAATTTGAAAAATTTTAAATAAAAAATGTATTTTCATCTCAAATATCCTTAAAAATAATATGAGAATTCATATAAACCATAATCCTATCTTATTACATAATGCCTTTTACTGAGCCTTTTTCAAGGTAAAAAAGAATTTAAAATAGCAGGTTTTAAATTATGGTTCTTTATTAAATTTCCCCTATTATAGCAGTTCAATACTCACATATTTAGTTTCTCTTCAATGTTGACTATTCCTTTGTTTTGATCATCAGAAACAGAACTGGATCCTTTATTTGGCTAGAAGGAGTATAAGCAAGTATTTAAGTTAGTTACAAAAATATTATACTTAACAAGAATCGATACCAATTAGAGAGGCAGAACATAATTCAATTAAAAATCAAGAATTTAATTTGACAAATTAAAAATAAAAATGTATTTTCATCTCAAATATACTTAAAAATAATATGAAAAACCATATAAACCATAATTCTATCTCATTATATATTTTCAATGATGATTCCCTAAGACTAGATAAAAATGTTTTTTTTTTAATGAAATGGAAAAAAATTCTTTAATGTTCGTCAGGCTCCTTGCTGATATATTATAAATATAATATTTCTTTCTGAAATCCTTCTGTATGCCTTGGATATAATGAAATATATACCATGAACAGCCTACCAATGGTTGAGGAACGTAGGACACATCTTCCCCACCATTCTGCGAGATAATGTGTAAAACCAAGAAGATTAAAAATTAATTTTTCTTACTTTTGAAATCAGTTATTTTTTATTTTTTTATAGTAGTTCAAGATTTATACTATTATTTTTTGCTTTTTTTTTAGTTCTCAGGTAAATAATCGTTACTAAGAGACATTTGAAGAGTTCCCATAAAATAAATTAGAAGTATAGTTTTTATCACCTTGCGAATTTGTCTAGAAAGAAAACAAGTAATACAAAAAAATTTTTAAGTCAATTCCTCCTTTTTTCACTATATTTCCGCAAAGTCCTTTACAAATATTTTCATTAATTTTTTCAAGTTTATGTGGCGCCATCTATTGGTAGATACATGCAACTTAAATCTAAAAAAAAAAAAAAAACTAAAATTAGTTAATTTAATTTAATTACTGAATTACTATTTGAAAAACTGTATTAACATCAAGTGTCATCCACTACAAGTTAAAAAAATGTATTTGAACTTGAGTGGATGAATAAAAAGTATTTTATTAACGATTGAAAATTTGAACAAGATATATATATAGGAGAGTGTAAGCTAATAGAAGGAATTGAAAAAAAGGAGGGTCTGTTAATTTACTGTTTTTTAATATGTCTCGCGTATTAGAGAATTAAAATGCTTACCTTTCTAGGAACGTCTACCAAATTCTTTGCTCTTCTTCCAGAGTTATACTTGATGTGGGGTTCAGCATATCCTCTTTCTGCGGTAGGTGGGATGTAGGCAGGGTAGTGCTATAGTTAGAGTGGGATAAAATTGAAATCATAAATTTATTTCGATAAGCTGAATAGACAAATGTGTTTTCATTACAAATATATTTAAATATAACATGAAAATTAATATAAAGAATATAAGGAAACTAGGGGCTTGATGGCCGAGTGGCTGGCGCTCGGTTCCATAGGTTTCGGGTTCGATTCCATGGATTTTGTAGTGGTTCGGAATACACTTTAAACAGCAGGTCCCGGTCTTATATGATCGTAGAGCGTTGTGGGAATACAGTTACTCGCGTTCGTAGCTATCTTCAAGCTACACATGCCCTATGAGTAGTGCTAAATGAGTAACAGCGGTGCAGCCCTTTTTAATGACATACAATATTAACTGTCTTGTATTGCCAGCTACTTAAAAAAATATAATGAAACTTCATAACACTGATGATTCACCACAAGTAAGTTAAATAATGTTTTAATATTATGGATAAGCCGGTCGATTAGTGTGTATTATAATTATGCACACTATTTAATATAAAAAAATATTTTTTCTGGTTTACATTGATGGGCAATAACTTGTTCACAAGTCGCACCAAGTATTACATTGATAATAATTTTTTTTTAAAAAATGTAAAAAAAAATCAAGGAAAATTTTTTGAGTTTAAACAAATTTTTTTCTTTCTGATATCACACTAGTATTATATAATTTAAATTTGTCTGGTAAATTATGAAAGTAATTTTTGTAACAATATATTAATACAAAGTTTTTGTTTTTTAGCTACCAATTGGAAATACTACTGTACCCAAAATGTGAGACCAATTATTTGTTCTTTTTTTTTTAATTAAATGAAAAGGAACTTTAAATATTAATTTTTGACAGAAATTATAAAATATTTGTTAACTAATGATATTCAGATTTAAAGGCATATACTACTGTGCCCAAAAAGTAAGACCAATTTTTGTATTTTTCAAAAATTCTTTATTTATTCTTCCAAATTTATTTCATCGCCTTCAAAGTAATCCCCTCCGTACACAATGTACTTGTGCCAACTTCAATCCTCAATGCATGCTAAAAAGTCATCGGTTTGGTTAAATTGTAAAATTGGTCCTACTTTTTGACACTGTAGTACAAATATGTTTTCATCTCAAATATCCTTAAAAATAACATGTGAATCAATATAAATAATAATCTTATCTTTATATATATTTTCAATAATGATTCCCCAAGAGCAGATTAAATAAATGTTTCTTTGAAAAAATGGGAAAAAAAACCTTTAAGGTTCCTCAAGATTCTTGCCGATAGTTAATAAAAGTAATTTTTTCTAGGCTACATCTGAATGCCTTTTGTTTATACCTAGAAAAGCATACCAATGGTTGATAAATATAGGGCACTTCCTCTACTCCTTTCTGCGTGATGATGTGTAAAAACCAACACAAATCCTACCAGTCAACTATTATATGATGCGAGCAGTTTTTCTTCAGTCTTCAGAACCGCCATCGAGTCTTCTTGCTTCTGAAGAATATGACTGCAACGAGCGTTTTTAACCTGAGCCATCCTACACTCTATTTGCAGACATGTACACTAGACTACTAGTCCGTCGAAGAATCATAAAAAACCAGTACATTATGCTGATCAATGAAATATGGAGTATTTTTTGATGTTAAACGAAATATATTTTTATCTGATAGCACAAGATTGGAGCATGATATAGTTCTCTTTAACTGTCAAATTCTGCAAATTAATTCTTTTAATGGATAATTCAATATAGCAATATTCCAAAATAGTATAGCTCCAGAATTCAAGGTGTATTCCAGATTAGTATGCTTTACTGCCCTTATTCTGTAAGTAATGTGACCAATTTTTTAAAAAAAGAGATTAATATGCATATTTTCATGAGAATGCATTTTTTGAGCTGTGAATTAAGAAAATAGTTTTGAAATTTCATTTCCCTTTTTTTTAATTTTTGAAATCATTTAGCTTTTATTCATTTTATAGAAGTTCAGTATTTTAAACTATCATTTCTTTCTTTTGACATAACTCAAGTAAATAATAGTAAATAAGGGACATTTCAAAAGTTCTCAAAAATTAATTCAAATTATAGTATTTATCTCTCTCCGAATTTGCCCACGAACAATAAAAAACTGAGTCACTGTTCATTTACTGTATATATGAAATACTCACCATTTCAGGATAACTAAGCAAATTAGCCCCTCCTCGTCCCGAATTATACAGGAATCGGGGTCTTCCAAATCCTCTTTCAAACTGGGAGGAATATGAACCATAATATGAAATTAACCATATGAAACACACATTTTAGTTATAGATAGAGTGAATAAAACTGAAATCATAAATTTATTTCGATAAACTGAATTGACAAAAGTGTTTTTATTACTAATATAATTAAATATAACATGAAAATTAATATTAAGAATATAATAAAATTTAATTACCCTGATTATTCAACACAAGTAAGTTGAATCATTTTTTAATATTATGGAGATGTCAGTCACATATTGCGTTTTATTATTATGAACACTATTTGTTAATTTACTGTTTTCTAATAAATATCGCGTATTATAGATGAATATATCGCGTATTATGAAAAACACATTTTAGTTATAGATAGAGTGAATAAAATTGAAATCATAAATTTATTGCGATAAACTGAATTAACAAATGTGTTTTCATTACTAATATAATTAAATATAACATGAAAATTAATATTACGAATATAATATTTTTAACGTATCCTGGCGTACTGGAAATTTGCCCAAGATTTGGAAAAACTCTATTATTATACAAATTCTTAAGCCCGGAAAGAATGCCACCATCTGTAAAAGCTACAGACCTATCTATCTAACTTGCATCCTCTGTAAACTTATGGAAAGAACCATCCACCGCCGAATTATGGACTTCTTGGTAAAGAACAATTTACTCCACTTCTTTCAAACAGCCTATCGAGCAAAACATAGTACTGTGGATCAGTGGTTTTACCTGAGTCAATCAATTATTAATTGCTTCCAGGAAACACCTCATAGGAAAACTGTTGCAGTATTTTTGGATCTATCTGCAGCTTTTGACCGGGTTTGGAGAAAAAAACTTGTACATATTATTCACAGTAACGGGATCAAAGGCAATGCGCTTCTATGGATCAATGATTTGCTCAGAGCTAGGAAATTCTCTGTTAGGTTCAAGGGTGCACGATTGAAGTCACATAGATTATGGGCTGGAGTACCTCAGGGCTCAGTTCTTTGTCCTCTATTGTTTCTTATGTACGTGAACACCATCCATTCGCATATTCATTCAGATACAAGAATCGCCTGTTACGCTGATGATATTGCAATCTGGTACACTCACAGAGATACTACAACTTCTCAGAAGGCCATAAACGTCACTTTGAAGAACATTGCAATTTGCCCAAAGGATCTTAAACTCTCGATAAATGCGGACAAGACCACTTTTTGTGTCTTTTCTACAGATAGAAAACACAGGGGTACATTTAATTTAGATATCAAGATCAACGATTCTCCCATTAAGAGGATTGACTTCCCCACCAATCTGAGTATTACCCTGGATCCTGAACTTCGCTTCACAAGGCACATCGTACACACTGCTAATAAAGCGCTGAGAAAGTTAAGTATTCTTAGAAAACTATGTGGAACTACTTGGGGATCAAGACCTAAATCTATAAAAAACTCATTCTGCTCCATCATTAGACCTATGCTTGAATACGCCGCCCCGATTTGGAATCCAAGCTCCCAGTCTTCTAAAATCGACTCTGTCCAACACAGAGCATCGAAAATCATTATATTAGCTGTCTCCTCAACCAATAACAACAAGACTGAACAGTAATGTGGCCTTCCTCCTCTCGAAAACTGACGCAGCCTTGCCACCATCAAATTTACTAATAGACTTCGTAGTAATAACATGGATCATATCTCTACCAGAGTATTTAATGAAAGGAAAGACACAAACAGACTCAAAAGATCCTCAACTCTACAGTTTGATAAAGATATCAGAAGTCGGATAAATTTGGAACATTCTTCTCTTTATTTTGTTCAAGAGCCCCTTTTTCCTAGAAAACTAAGTTTTGTTTAAACCTATTGCAACCTTGTTCAAAAAAAGAAGATTCCATCATTCTCAAACAAAAAGGCCTTGATACCATAGATAAGTTCTCATAAGGTAATCTTGCAATAGCATACACCGATGGATCCTCTGACAAATTCCTGAATAAGGGAGGTGCAGGCATTTTCTTTCTACTTCCAAATGGAAGTAAATACCATCATAAAATGAACACATGCCTGATAGCTTCAAACTTCACCAGTGAGCACATTGCAATTGAAGAAGCTGTTGCTTTATATCTAAATGACTCAAATATTTCAGGCCTCACTGACGGGTTAGCGATTTTTTCTGACTGCAAATCGGCTCTGGAAGCAATTAAAAATGGAGATAATAACATCACTTCTGCGATAAATGTTTGCTCGAGACTCTACACTATAGAGGCAAATCATGTCATCTTCAATGGATTTCTGCACATGTCAACATTGAGGGCAACGAATGCGCTGACTCTTTAGCCAAAGGAGCCAGGGACAATGATCAACCCAGAACTATCATCACACTTGCAGATGCTAACGCAGTTGCCAAAAGCCGACTAATTCCTCATAACTTTAAGAAGCCACAAATCACGGACTTCAACTGCCCTAGGAAGTTGAAATCAGCTATTAGCAGACTCAGAAGTAATCATTACGGAGGGATGAAGATTCTCCCAGACAAGACCGGGAATACATCCACTGCAAAATGCCCCAACGCTTTGCTAACACCTAAGCACATTCTAGAGTGCCCAGCATTCACTCCCCACGTTTTGCAATTGGGTATGGTGCCAATCGAGGCCAACTTAAGAGAAGTCATGTATAGTAAGGTGGTGCCGTCGCTAGCGGCCGCTATCGTGAAGACTTTTGACTTGATCTAACTTTATTAATAATATTTTAAATCCATGGGCACGATAACAACAACAACTACAATAAAAAATCTGAATTACCCTGATTACTCAACACAAGTACGATGAATCATTTTTTAATATTATGGAGATGTCAGTCACATATTGCGCATTATTATTATTAAAAACTATTTATTATTTTACTGTTTTCTATTAAATATCGCGTATTATAGATATGAAATACTCACCAATTGGGGATATCGAATTAAATTAGCCCGTCCTCTTCCTGAATGCATGTATCCGGGTCCTCCATATCCTCTATCATTCTGTGAGGAATGTGAACCATAATATGAAATTAACCATATGAAAAACACATTTTAGTTATAGATAGATTGAATAAAATTGGAATCATAAATTTATTTCGATAAATTGAATAAACAAATGTGTTTTCATTACTAATATAATTAAATGCAACATAAAAATTAATATTAAGAATATAATAAAACTGATTTACCCTGATTATTCAACACAAGTAAGATGAATCATTTTTTTATATTATGGAGATGTCAGTCACATATTGCGTTTTATTATTATGAGCACTATTTTTAACTTAATTTACTGTTTTCTATTAAATATCGCGTATTATAGATATGAAATACTCACCAATTGGGGATTTCGAAATAAATTAGCCTCTCCTCTTCTTGAATACATGTATTCGGGTCCTCCATATCCTCTTTCCTCCTGAGAGGAATATGAACCATAATATGAAATTAACCATATGAAAAACACATTTTAGTTATAGATAGATTGAATAAAATAGAAATCTTAAATTTATTTTGATAAACTGAATTAACAAATGTGTTTTCATTACTAATATAATTAAATATAACATGAAAATTAATATTACGAATATAATATTTTTAACATCTCCTGGCGTACTGGAAATTTGCCCAAGATTTGGAAAAACTCTATTATTATACAAATTCTTAAGCCCGGAAAGAATGCCACCATCTGTAAAAGCTACAGACCTATCCCTCTAACTGGCATTCCTCTGTAAACTTATGGAAAGAACCATCCACCGCCAAATTATGGACTTCTTGGTAAAGAACAATTTACTCCACTTCTGTCAAACAGCCCATCGAGCAAAAGATAGTACTGTGGATCAGTGGTTTTACCTGAGTCAATCAATTATTAATTGCCTCCAGGAAAAACCTCATAGGAAAACTGTTGCAGTATTTTTGGATCTATCTGCAGCTTTTGACCGGGTTTGGCGACAAAAACTTATACATATTATTCACAGTACCGGGATCAAAGAAAATGCAATTTTTATGGATCAATGATTTGCTCAGAGCTAGAAAAAGAAATTCTCTGTTAGGTTCAAGGGTGCACGATTGAAGCCACATAGATTATGGGCTGGAGTACCTTTTGGGCTCAGTTCTTTGTCCTCTATTGTTTCTTATGTATGTGAATCATCATCCATTCCCATATTCATTCAGATACAAGAATCGCCTGTTACACTAATGATATTGCAATCTGGTACACTCACAGAGATACTACAACTTCTCAGAAGGCCATAAACGTCACTTTGAAGAACATTGCTATTTGGACAAAGGATCTTAAACTATCGATCAATGCGGACAAGACCACTTTTTGTGTCTTTTCTACTGATAGAAAACACAGGGGTACATTTAATTTAGATATCAAGATCAACGATTCTCCCATTAAGAGGATTGACTTCCCCACCAATCTGAGTATTACCCTGGATCCTGAACTTCGCTTCACAAAGTACATCGTACACACTGCTAATAAAGCGCTGAAAAGTTAAGTATTCTTAGAAAACTATGTGGAACTACTTGGGGATTAAGACCTAAAACTATAAAAACACTCATTCTGCTCCATCATTAGACCTATGCTTGAATACGCCGCCCTGATTTGGAATCCAAGCTCCCAGTCTTCTAAAATCGACTCTGTCCAACACAGAGCATCGAAAATCATTATATTAGCAGTCTCCTCAACCAATAACAACAAGACTGAACAGTAATGTGGCCTACCTCCTCTCGAAAACAGACGCAGCCTTGCCACCATCAAATTTACTAATAGACTTCGTAGTAATAACGTTGATCATATCTCTACCAGAGTATTTAATGAAAGGAAAGACACAAACAGACTCAAAAGATCCTCAACTCTACAGTTTGATAAAGATATCAGAAGTCGGATAAATTTGGAACATTCTTCTCTTTATTTTGTTCAAGAGCCCCTTTTTCCTAGAAAACTAAGTTTTGTTTGAACCTATTGCAACCTTGTTCAAAAAAAAAAGATTCCAACATTCTCAAACAAAAAGGCCTTGATACCATAGATAAGTTCTCATAAGGTAATCTTGCAATAGCATACACCGATGGATCCTCTGACAAATTAATCAATAAGGGAGGTGCAGGCATTTTCTTTCTACTTCCAAATGGAAGTAAATACCATCATAAAATGAACACATGCCTGATAGCTGCAAACTTCACCAGTGAGCTCATTTGCAATTAAAGAGGTTGTTGCTTTATATCAAAATGACTCAAATATTTCAGGCCTCACTGACGGGTTAGCGATTTTTTCTGACTGCAAGTCGGCTCTGGAAGCAATTAAAAATGGAGATAATAACATCACTTCTGCGATAAATTTCTGCTCGAGACTCTACACTTTAGAGGCAAATCATGTCATCTTCAATGAATTTCTGCACATGTCAACATTGAAGGCAACGAATGCGCTGACTTTTAGCCAAAAAACCAGGGACAATGATCAACCCAGAACTATCATCACACTTTCAGATGCTAACGCAGTTGCCAAAAGCTCGACTAATTCCTCATAACTTTAAGAAGCCACAAATCACGGACTTCAACTGCCCTATAAGTTGATTATCAGCTATTAGCAGACTCAGAAGTAATCATTACGGAGGGATGAAGATTCTCCCAGACAAGACCGGGAATACATCCCCTGCAAAATTGCCCCAACGCTTTGCTAACACCTAAGCACATTCTAGAGTGCCCAGCATTCACTCCCCACGTTTTGCAATTGGGTATGGTGCCAATCGAGGCCAACTTAAGAGAAGTCATGTATAGTAATTGGTGCCGTTGTTTGCGGCCGCTATCGTGAAGACTTTTGACTTGATCTAACTTTATTAATAATATTTTAAATCCATGGGCACGATAACAGCAACAACAACAATAAAACTGAATTTCCCTGATTATTCAACACAACTTTAATGAATTATTTTTTAATATTATGGAGATGTCAGTCACATATTGCGCATTATTATTAAGAAAACTATTTATTATTTTACTGTTTTCTATTAAATATCGCGTATTATAGATATGAAATACTCACCAATTTTATATGGAAGTATAATTTGCCCGTTCTCTTCCTGAATGCATGTATCCGGGTCCTCCATATCCTCTTTCATTCTGTGAGGAATATGAAACATAATATGAAATTAACCATATGAAAAACACATTTTAGTTATAGATAGAGTGAATAAAATTGAAATCTTAAAATTATTTCGATAAACTGAATTAACAAATGTGTTTTCATTACTAATATAATTAAATATAACATGAAAATTAATATTACGAATATAATATTTTTAACGTCTCCTGGCGTACTGGAAATTTGCCCAAGATTTGGAAAAACTCTATCATTATACAAATTCTTAAGCCCGGAATGAATGCCACCATCTGTAAAAAAGCTACAGACCTATCCCTCTAACTGGAATCCTCTGTAAACTTATGGAAAGAATCATCCACCGCCGAATTATGGACTTCTTGGTAAAGAACAATTTACTCCACTTCTGTCAAACAGCCTATCGAGCAAAACATAGTACTGTGGATCAGTGGTTTTACCTGAGTCAATCAATTATTAATTGCCTCCAGGAAAAACCTCAGGAAAACTGTTGCAGTATTTTTGGATCTATCTGCAGCTTTTGACCGGGTTTGGCGACAAAAACTTATACATATTATTCACAGTACCGGGATCAAAGGCAATGCACTTTTATGGATCAATGATTTGCTCAGAGCTAGGAAATTCTCTGTTAGGTTCAAGGGTGCACGATTGAAGTCATATAGATTATGGGCTGGAGTACCTTTAGGGCTCAGTTCTTTGTCCTCTATTGTTTTTTATGTACGTGAACATCATCCATTCCCATATTCATTCAGATACAAGAATCGCCTGTTACACTAATGATACTGCAATCTGGTACACTCACAGAGATACTACAGCTTCTCAGAAGGCCATAAACGTCACTTTGAAGAACATTGCTATTTGGGCAAGGATCTTAAACTCTCGATAAATGCGGACAAGACCACTTTTTGTGTCTTTTCTACTGATAGAAAACACAGGGGTACATTTAATTTAGATATCAAGATCAACGATTCTCCCATTAAGAGGATTGATTTCCCCACCAATCTGAGTATTACCCTGGATCCTAAACTTCGCTTCACAAGGCACATCGTACACACTGCTAATAAAGCGCTGAAAAGTTAAGTATTCTTAGAAAACTATGTGGAACTACTTGGGGATCAAGACCTAAAACTATAAAACACTCATTCTGCTCCATCATTAGACCTATGCTTGAATACGCCGCCCCGATTTGGAATCCAAGCTCCCAGTCTTCTAAAATCGACTCTGTCAACACAGAGCATCGAAAATCATTATATTAGCAGTCTCCTCAACCAATAACAACAAGACTGAACAGTAATGTGGCCTACCTCCTCTCGAAAACAGACGCAGCCTTTCCACCATCAAATTTACTAATAGACTTCGTAGTAATAACATGGATCATATCTCTACCAGAGTATTTAATGAAAGGAAAGACACAAACAGACTCAAAAGATCCTCAACTCTACAGTTTGATAAAGATATCAGAAGTCGGATAAATTTGGAACATTCTTCTCTTTATTTTGTTCAAGAGCCCCTTTTTCCTAGAAAACTAAGTTTTGTTTGAACCTATTGCAACCTTGTTCAAAAAAGAAGATTCCAACATTCTCAAACAAAAAGGCCTTGATACCATAGATAAGTTCTCATAAGGTAATCTTGCAATAGCATACACCGATGGATCCTCTGACAAATTCCTCAATAAGGGAGGTGCAGGCATTTTCTTTCTACTTCCAAATGGAAGTAAATACCATCATAAAATGAACACATGCCTGATAGCTTCAAACTTCACCAGTGAGCTCATTGCAATTAAAGAGGCTGTTGCTTTATATCTAAATGACTCAAATATTTCAGGCCTCACTGACGGGTTAGCGATTTTTTCTGACTGCAAGTCGGCTCTGGAAGCAATTAAAAATGGAGATAATAACATCACTTCTGCGATAAATGTTCTGCTCGAGACTCTACACTGTAGAGGCAAATCATGTCATCTTCAATGGATTTCTGCACATGGCAACATTGAGGGCAACGAATGCGCTGACTCTTTAGCCAAAGAAGCCAGGGACAATGATCAACCCAGAACTATCATCACACTTGCAAATGCTAACGCAGTTGCCAAAAGCCGACTAATTCCTCATAACTTTAAGAAGCCACTAATCACGGACTTCAACTGCCCTAGGAAGTTGACATCAGCTATTAGCAGACTCAGAACTAATCATTATGGAGGGATAAAGATTCTCCCATACAAGACCGGGGAATACATCCCTGCAAAATTGCCCCAACGCTTTGCTAACACCTAAGCACATTCTAGAGTGTCCAGCATTCACTCCCCACGTTTTGCAATTGGGTATGGTGCCAATCGAGGCCAACTTAAGAGAAGTCATGTATAGTAAGGTGGTGCCGTTGCTTGCGGCCGCTATCGTGAAGACTTTTGACTTGATCTAACTTTATTAATAATATTTTAAATCCATGGCACGATAACAACAACAACAACAATAAAACTGATTTACCCTGATTATTCAACACAAGTAAGATTAATCATTTTGTAATATTATGGAGATGCCAGTCACAAATTGCGCATTATTATTATGAACACAATTTGTTAATTTACTGTTTTTATTAATTATCCGGTATTATAGATATGAAACACTCACCAATTCTCGATATCCTCTTCCTGAATTATACATGTAACGTGGTCCTCCAAATCCTCTTTCATCCTGTGAGTGAATAAAATTGAAATCTAAATTTATTTCGATAAATTGAATTTACAAATGTGTTTTCATTACTAATATAATTAAATATAACAGGAAAAATAATATTAAGAATAAATTATACATCAATATTACTGCAATTTTACATGAATCGGGGTCCTCAAAATCCTCTTTCAAACTTGGAGGAATATGAATCATAATATGAAATTAACAATATGACAAACACATCTTAGTTTTAGATAGAGTGAATAAAATACAAATCATAAATTTATTTCGATAAATTGAATGGGCAAATTTGTTTTCATTACTAATATAATTAAATATAACCAAATTAATATTAAGAATATAATAAAACTTAATTACCCTGATTATTTAACACAAGTAAGATGAATCATTTTTTTAATATTATAGAGATATCAATCTCATATTTCGCATTGTTATTATTAACCCTATTTATAATATTATAAATATTTTTCTCTTCATATTGGCCGGCCTCGTATTCCCCTTATATACATGATAAACAACCCACCGATGGGTGACATTTCATTATATTCCTGTAGAATAATTGACCGAATTTTACAAAATAATGAAAAATAGTTTATCCTATTTCTGGTGAATCACCAGGGTAATTACGTTTCATAGGATATGGAAGGTAGGACATTTCCTTCTTAGGGACATTTTAGTATATCTTTTACATAAATCTACTGCAAAAATATTTCTGTAATGTACGAGAAAATGTTAAAAAACTGTGACTACGCAGCTTTTAACGATGGAATAACTTTACAGGCATTCTGATATACTCCAAGTAGTTTGTTTTTTTCTGAAACAGCGACTGTAACTTACGCCAATCTTATTATTGCATTTGTCCTTATAGAGTGTAGAGTCTTATACTATAACTTGTTCACAAATCAAACCAATAATTATATTGACAAAGTTTTTTTTCCAATATGTAAAGAATAAAGGAACATTTTTAAATGTAAACATTTTTTTCTCATATCACTAGAAGGCGCTCTTATATAATAATATAAATTTGTCTCTTAAATTTATGAATGTAATTTTTACAACAATATATTAATACAGAGTTTTCTGTTTTTTGTTAGCAATTGTAAATAGAAATGTGTTTTCATCTCAAATATCCTTTAAAAATAATGTTAATCAACATAAATCATAATCCTATCTTAATAAATATTTTCAATGATGAATCCCCAGAGTAGATTAAACATTTTTTTGAATAAAATGGAAAAGAGCTTTATACGGTTCCTGGGATTTCTTGCTGATAGTTATTAAAAATAATTTATTTCTGCATTTGATAATGATGCCCTGTGTTTCAACTAAACCACGAAGAGCCCATCAAGGGTTGATGAATGCAGGACACTTCCTCTCCGCCTTTCTGTGCGAAGACAAATTCTTCCAGACAGCTATTATATGATGCGAGCCGTTTCAGTTTAGTCTTCGGAACCGCCATCGAGGCTTCTTGCCTCTGAAGGATATGACTGTAACGGACGTCGCCGAAGATTTTTAACCTTAGCCATACTGCACTCTAGTCGCGGACTTGTCCACAAGACTACTACTCCGTCGAAGAATCATATGAACAAGAACATTGTGCTGATAAATGAATTATGAAATATTTTTTAAAGTTAAACGAAATTTTTATTATATAGCACAAGATTGGAGCATGGTATAGTTCCAATTGAACCAGTAAATTGTGGAATTTGATTCTTTCAATCAATAATTGAATCGGAACATGTTGTCATTCTTTAGTAATTATTCTGTTTTAACACATTCAAGGAAACGAAATAATTTAATGGAAAAAGCTATATTCCAAATTATTATACTTTATTGCTCTTATTCTGTAAGTAATGTGACCAATCTTTTAAATAGACATATTAATAAGCACATTTCCATGAGAATTAATTTTTGCAATTGGGAATTAAGAAAATATTTCTGAAATTTCTATTTACTTTTTTTAATTTTTGAAATCATTTAGCTTTCATGCACTTTATAGCAGTTCAATATTTTAAACTACCATATCTTTAATTTTTTTAGTTCTCAAGTGAATAATCGTATCTAAGAACCATTTGAAATGTTATCATAATATAAATTTCAATTATAGTATATATATTTTACCCTCCGAATTTTTCCCAGGAACAAGAAAAACGGAGTCACTGTTCATTTACTGTTTTCTATTAAATATCGCTTATTATAGGTATGAAATACTCACCATTTCTGGATATTCAAGCAAATTCCTCTTCTAGGTCCTGTAAATCCTCTTCCACCCTGGGAGGAATATGAACCATAATATGAAATTAACCATATGAAAAACACATTTCAGTTATAGATGGAGTGATTACAATTAAAATCTTAAATTTATTTCGTTAAATTGAATCCACAAATGTTAAAAATATAATTAAATATAACATGAAAATAATTAACATGAATTTGCTTTAATTTTCAATGTATTGAATATATTTAATTTAATTTGATAGAAAATATGATAATTTTTATTGACTATTTTATTTTTATAGTCAAAAATTTTTATTATTTGAATTTTGTTTCTTTGTAAATGTTGTGTGTTATGTTTGATTAGTTATTGTTACAAGTACTATATAGGATGTTGAGAATAAATGTCCAAGTAAGTGTTCTCGATTTTTTTATTTATTATCCGTGCCACATTTTTTATAAAGATTAGTACCAATCACAACATGTTTCATTTAACATATTGATACATATCCCAGTAATGATGTATTTTATTATCTCTCATGTAATTTACAAACTTAAAAATGGGAGTTGAAAGGGCTTCATAAGTGTAGTAAGCCTAGGGCCTCTTTTCATCTAAATCCGGCTCTGGATAAATGATAGGCATTTTCGTGTGGTATGGGAAAAACTAGAGAACTTTCATCAGTCACCATGGCTATTGATTGGAGATTGTCACAATCGCCATCCAGTCTCCTCTTTTATGAAAGCACGAAATGCAACAGCGAGTCAACCTGAGTCCTCCTGCAAGCTAGTTGCGTACATTACCATTGAGGCACTAATTTGGTCAAACTCACTAAAATAATGTTATAAGCCAACTTATCACGAGTCCGTAAGTTTAATCTTTTATGGAAGGTAAATGTACGCTATCTTATTCTTAACTCCTATCAAGGTACATCAAAGTGCACGGTATTAAATAATAATAAAATAAAAAAAAATTTAATTAAAAATAAAAACTAATTTAAATAAAAAAAATAATGTAATTAAAAAATAAAAAATAATTTAATTAAAAAATAAAAAATAATTTAATTAAAAAATAAAAAATAATTTTATTAAAAAATAAAAAAGTAATTTAATTAAAAAAAAATTTATTGGGTTTTAATTTTATTGGGCAAACACACGTTAAAATTTAAGTAAAAAATAATTTTGATTTGGCGGTGATACGGTAAACTTTTTTTTTCTTATCAAAAGCCTATTATTAGGCAAAAAAAATGGGTTCGTATAACGGAAAAATACTTTGCAATATACATAATATAAGATAAACACATTTTTATTAAATATTTAAACTACCTTTATTTAATCTTCATTAATTTGTGTCTATTTTAAAATTTTAGAAATTGATTAGGAATAATAATAATGAATAAAGATTAAGAATACCAATAATTAAGAGTAATTATTTAATTGAATATCGTTTTATATTCCAAAATCAAATTATTGTGTAATAATATTTGAGATTGGGAAAAAGGAAGAATAAAATGTGACTTCAAACTTCAATACCTTAATATTAATTGTTGAGATTCAGTTATATTTAGATAACGAACAGGTTTCGATAGAACTTTTTGATGATAGATGTAGATTGATTAGATGTCGTAATAATGAAGAGAGATAAAAAATAATAATAATTAAGAGTAATTACTTAATTAAATATCTTTTCTATTCCAAAATCAAACTATTGTGTAATACATAATGATTTGAGATTGGGAAAAAGGACGAATAAAATGTGTCTGCAATATGTTATTATTAAATGTTGAGATTCAGTTATATTTAGAGAATAAACAGGTTTCGATAGAATTTTTTTTCAATTCATTGTGGAAAGATCAAATTTATGCATGCTCCCGCTCTTATAATGATTAATTTCCATATCAGATATCTTTTATTGTATAAACACGAGCATTCAGTTCTTTAAATTTATGAATCTAATTTCCATTAGTAAAAATATTGCTGTAAAAAAAAATTAAAACTTTTATATAACAGGAATTATGCCTGGTAACTAAAAACATCCAACGTAGAATTATATCAATTCACGGTAGGAGTAAATCTATTAAATCCGTTATGTTTTTATTCAGTTACAAATTATTTGGTTATAATATTTAATATTATCTATACAGATTGATGAACAGCTGATTTTAATTTAAAATAAAGGAGCAATACATCGTAATGGGGCCTGAATGACCGAGTGTCTAACACTCTGCCACTCGGTTCCACAGGTTTCGGATTCGAGTCCCGGCGGTGCCATGGCTGTTTGTAGTGGTTCGGAATCCACTTTAAGTCATAGGTCCCGGTCTCCTATGACTGTAAGAGCGTCCCGGAGTAGAAGTCTGACTTCTACCTACGGGTGCTCCATCAGAATAGAAGCTGCACCCCTCTTCCCTCCTTCCTTGAGGGATACGACAACAACAATACATCGTAATTAAAAATAAGAATAAAATAATAGTACTTGTTTACTAGATCGAATTTTTTTTTATAAATCAAGTAGAACATGTTTTAAAAAATTATTATTATTATTTTAAATTCAGTAATACCATTGAAAGTATAACTAAATGTTATTCAGAATATTCATAGTATTCTGATCATAATATATTTTATATATGTAAGGTTTTAATGAGAAAATATTAAGATAAAAAAATTAGAAAGCAAAGGAGAAATGAAATTTCAGAAGCAATAATAGAACTCATTTTTTTAATATTAATTACAAGTTAAAATTAAATATTGCAATAATAAATATATAAAATATCGTAAAAAACTCAGAACAAAAACAGATATTTTTAAATAAAGTTTCTCGTTATCTTTTACTTACAACCGACAAATGAAACTCGGTTTCCTTAGATATCATTTTATTTATGTAATATTTTAATGAGAAAACATCAGTGAAGATAGAAAATTAGAATACATAATAGTTAATCTGTCTTCAAGAATAAAGATCTAATTCTATTTTTTTATATTACTTGCAAATTAAAATTAAATTACAGTAACAGACGTTAAAAAAAAAAAAAAAAATCACAAAACTTATAATCAGAATAGATAGATATTTTTAAAGAATTTTCGGGAAGCATTCTCTTTTTATAATTAGACTTTTTTTACACCTTTTTTATTATTGTTTATTTTTTCCTTAATTCCAAAATTTAATATTAAAAAGCAATTTTTCATTTTGGTTTAGAAATTAATTTAACAAATATATCAACTCTTAAAGCATCTTCCACAATAGGAGAAAGTTTCTATACAAAAATAAATAATAAATAAATAATAAGTCCCACTGACGCTTTCATTAGACAAGTGCATTTCAAGGGCCACACTGTCTATTTCAGACAATCTGAATCGAAGAGGAGTATAAAAATCTTGAATTCATTAACATATTTTTTAACAACTTACCAAATTCAACTTTAAATAATAGAATAGTAAATAAAACAATTACATCAGTTCAAATAAATTAAATTAAAATTTTCGTATGCAACTTGTGTTTTTGTAAAGTTTCATTCAATAAAATAAAACAGAAAATAAAAATGTAAAGTTATTAAATTGAAAAACAATTTAATTAAAGTCTCCTTCATAAAAAATTTGAACTACCAAACCTCACCGGGTTCGCCTGAAATCTACCGTTTCAAATTGCTCAACTTTCAACTCTGAAATGATTGAAGCGTCATGTGACTTGGATTGAGCCAATAAGGATCGAATAGATTTCACCGCTGTTGTCTTGTTCTTCGATAGCTGTAAAATTAGCTTTGGTAGCTTTTAGCTATTTAGTTCTTCGGTAGCTTTTTTTCATTCTCGTGTCTGTTCTCTGCCTTTTGATTTTTGCCCTAGACTATTACCCTTTCATCTCCCTTTTAAGTTTGTAAATTACATGAGTGATAATAAAATACATCATTACTGTGATATATATCAATATGTTAAATGAAACATGTTGTGATTGGTACTAATTTTTATAAAAAATGTGGATGGATAATAAATAAAAAAAAGTCGAGAACACTTATTTGGACATTTATTCTCAGCACCATATATAGTACTTGTAACAATAACTAATCAAACATAACACACAACATATACAAAGAAACAAAATTCAAATAATAAAAATCTTTGACTACGAAAATAAAATATGCAATAAAAAGTATCATATTTTCAATTAAATTAAATATACATTCAATACATTGAAGATTAAAGCAAATTCAATTCAGATAAATTTTTTTATAATTTCTCCTTATTTTCGATTCAGTGTTTTAGTGTTTACTGTTTTTAGAATAGTGTAATTCTAATTTTTCTAACAATTTGAATGTAGGCCCCTGTTGATCTTGAGACCCTAGGCTGAAGCCTAGTTAGCCTATAGGAAAATCCGGCCCTGATCCTCATCTATGTGGTTTAAGTAATATAAAGCATAGAAATAAATTTATGACGGAAGAAAAAAAGAATAGAGCTATAAGTATAGATTCTTGAAGAAGGTAGCAGTATCAATGAAATGGATGAAGTTGGACATCTCACATGGGTTATGGGGTGTATAGTGAAATATCCTGCTGCCAAGAAATATGAAACCATGGAGGCAATTACAAATATTATAAACAAAATGAATAAAGAGATTCTGACTTGAAATGTTTTCGTACAACATATATAAATATGAATAAATATTGTTTTGTTTTTAAAACTTACCCCCTTCAATTAAAGAATTTTATTTTGAAAATGAAAATTTTTTTAATTTAAAATTCCGGTAAAAAGTCAACGCATATTTTGCTTATTTAATAAAGGAAAAACATTTTTAATATGAATATGTTTCAAATTTATTCAACTGGATACATATATCGATATTAATAACCAAACATTTAAGCAAAACTTTAGATGTTTATTGAAAGTATTACAATATGTTCATAGAAGTAACTATCCTATTAAAACTAATTTATAATATAAATTAAAATTAAACCAAAGAAATCTTATTCTATTGTCACAGTTTTTTTAAAAAAATATCCATATTAAATATTTAAATTATTTTAACACAGTTAAACAAAAAATTTTCTTTTATGAAATCAAATCAAATTTAGCTCTTTGATAAAAACGAACATTTCTTTTTTTTATATCAATTTAATTAAAATATTAACCCTATTAAATTCAGTTTAATTTTCTTTTAAAATTTATCTTAAAATTTCAAATCTTACAAGAGCATAAAATATTTTATTCATTTTAAGTTTATTACTTAAATTGTCTAGCAAATATTTGTCATCCAAATAATTTTATTTCAAATTTTGTTGTAAAAATAATACCTTCATTTTTGTTTTACAAATGCCTTGGCATAATTGGAATGCAAGGGGAGGGGAGAAAACCGGTCAAAGAAGGTATGAATCATAATATTTCCTATTTTTAATAAGTAATTTAAACAAAAGTTTGGTAAAAATTGATATTTTTATTTGATTCTCATATAAAGTTAACAAAATCTGATAACGAAATTAGATTATATATATTTAGAAGCAATAAACAATTAATGAATTCAGCAAAAAATAGCAAGGTAACATAAGGAGAAATGTAAATCAATAAATGAAAACATTTTTATTTATGTAAGTGTAATTAATCCATTTTTGTAATTGGTAATCTCGATTAGGCTGTTCAAATCTCGAATGGTAAGCGAGCCAAATAAGAAGTGATTTGTGCCCTTTTTCAAAGCTAGAAAATAAACAATCGAAACTGCTATCTAGTCAAAATAATTGGAACTTCTCTAGGCGCAGGGCCGGATTTTCTATAGGCTAACTGGGCTTCAGCCTAGGACCTCAAGATCAAGAGGGGCCTACATTCAAATTGTTAGCGCAAAATTAGAATTAGAATAGATTTTGATGAACTTATAGAAGAATTCCGTGTGAAAAAGTTTGGAAAGAAATTCTTTCTAATCTATTATTTCGTTTTAAATGTATACTTGAATGAATCATTCTTAAATAAAAAACTATTAACATAAAATTTAATATGATATACAATTTGATATTTTCTTTTTGTGATCTGGATTTCGTTTGAATAAAGTTCCATTTTTAGTTTAGTTTAAAACCTAAAATTCATTTTTTAATTCATACTTAAAGCTTTAAATGCGAATTATTATGAAATAAATTTATCTGAATTGAATTTACTTTAATCTTCAATGTACTGAATATATTTAATTTAATTTGATAGAAAATAGGATAATTTTATTGCATATTTTATTTTCGTAGTCAAAGATTTTTATTATTTGAATTTTGTTTCTTTGTAAATGTTATGTGTTATGCTTGATTAGTTATCGCTACAAGTACTATATATGGTGCTGAGAATAAATGTCCAAATAAGTGTTCTCGACTTTTTTTATTTATTATTCGTGCCACATTTTTTATAAAGATTAGTGCCAATTACAACATGTTTCATTTAACATGATCATATTTTTGTTATGTATATTTTATTATCTCTCATGTAATTTACAAACTTAAAAATGAGAGGGGAAAGGGCCTCTTAAGTGGAATAGCCTAGGGCCTCTTTTCATATAAACCGGCCCTGAGTAGGCGTAAAAGCGATTTCTGACGCTACCGTGAACGGCTCTAAAAACTTTCTTTTCTGTCGCTTGACGCGTCGTGCTTCATATGGTGTCAAGGAGCCTTAAATCAAATTAAAAAATTGAACACAAAAATAACAGAATTAAATTTTAAATATAATGAAGAATTTCTGGCACTTCAATTTTTTTGAATACATAAAATAAATAGTAGCATAAAAAATCTTTAATGTTTATTCAGAAAGAATTCAAAAATTTATCTATAATTCATTTAAAAGTTTTTGCTTTTTTAATTATAATGGAGCACGTACATAATTTATGAGTAAATTTGTCTCTCCAACAAATTATAAACTTTAAATAAATAAATAATAAGAATCTTACCTCTTTATCACCCCAGCAATGAAAAAAAGCTGAAGTAATTTCACTAATTTCCTTAATTCTAAAATTGAACGTTAAAACAGCAGTTTTTCATATTTGATTTAGAAATTTATTTAATAAATATATCAATTCTTAAAGATAGCTTTCCCAATAGGATAAAGATTCGATACAAAAATAAATAATAAATAAATAATTAAAATAATGTCCCAACTGAAGCTTTCAACAGACAAGCGCATTTTAAGGACGACGCTGCCTATTTCAGATAATCTAAATCGAAGAGTAGTATAAGCATCTTGAATTCATTAAAAATATCTTTTAAAAACTAAACAAGTTGAATTTTAAATAATAGAAAAACAAATTTTAAAAAATTAAATTTTTAAAATATTAAATTAAATCCTATCCGTTCAAATAAATTAAATCAAAATTTTCGTTTGTAACTTTTGTTTTTGTCAAGTTTCATTCAATAACTTATTTATTGAAAATAAAACAGAAAAAAAAAAAAATTAAATTTATTAAATAAAAAAAAAACTTCATTAAACCAAATCAATTTAATTAACACAAATTAGAAAATTGAACAAAAAATATAATGAAGAATTCGTGAAATTTTAAATATAATGAAGAATTTCTGATATTTTACTTTTTTTTTAAATACATAAAACATAAAATAAAGAGTAACATAAAAATCTTTAATGTTTATTCAGATATAATTCTAAGATTTATCTATAATTCATTTAAAATTTTTTTGTTTTTTAGTTATAATAGACCATGTACTTAATTTCTGAGTAAATTTGTCTCTTCAACAAATTATAAAGTTAAATAAATAAATAATAAGATTCTTACCTCTTTATCTCCACAATAATGAAGAAAAGCTGAAGTAATTTCACTACTCAAGAAGGGAAAAACGGCCAACTGCCTTAGCTGTTAAAAAATCCCATCTACCTCACAAGAGCTTGCTGCAAAATTGCTTAAAAAATGTTTGAATGCTGACTCATGGAATTTCTCGAATCTAAAAGAACAATTAGTGACTGTCAGGCTGGGTTTAGAAAGCACAGATCAACCATCGAACAGATCGTGAAATTCACTCAGTCAGTCAAAGATAGTTTTCACAGAAAGCAATCAGCTGTAGCACTTCTTGTTGATTTTAAAGCTGCCTATGACAATATTTTGGAGTCAAATGCTTAACATCATTTCTTCATTCAAACGGCTACGTCAGGGACTGACCCAGGATGAAGTTCTTAGTTGCCTCAATATCATGATCAACGACCTCAAGATTTCTAGAATGCTATTCAAAAATCATTGAGAGTATCGTGTTTATTCTTTGCCGACAACATCATTATGCGGGCCACTTGCAGTCATATCATGGCCCTTGTGGAATCAATCAACACGGCATTTCGTCCCCTTGACGAATAGGCTGATCTGAACAAATTGAAGTGAACACCGAAAATACTGTTGCTCAGTCTCTTACCATGTCCACTACGGCCCCCAAATCAACTTGTTCTGCAGGGGAGTGATGCTTCAACAGGACTCTTTGCCCAAATATATGGAAATAACAATTTGACTGCAAATTGTCCTGGAGTTCTCACAGTAAAACTACAGCTGAGAAGTTCCAAAAACACATTAATCTCTTTAAAAGGCTCACAGCAACGAAATTGGGAGCAACACAGGATATTCTGGCCACAGTTTATAGAACCTATGTTCGTGCGGTATTGAAATATGTCAGGGAGGTTATTTCTTTAGCAAGCAACACCAGCCTGGTTAAATATGATGTAGTACAAAATAATGCCTCAGAATAATTACTAAAGGACCTAAATGAACTCCTAACACTGACATGCAACTCCAAACTGGCATTGAACCGGTTTAATCACGAAGAGATAAACATATCCTTAAAGTTTGGGAGAGTTCAATAAAATACTGCTCTATCCATTAATAAAAATTAATAGTATTGAATGAGAATATTTCTACAATATCTGTTACAAAAACTACATAAATATTTTACGATCTTTTTTATTTTAGGAAATCATTAATCTAAAGATAACGCCAGAAAAATCTTCGCACACTTAAAAAAAAATCTCTACATATTAGTAAATATTGTAATATTCCAGTTAATTAATATTTAGTAGTTAACCTGCAGCATTCACAACAGCTTTTATACATCTGGACACAGAGTTGAATAGGTTTTATTTTTGCTTCAACGATCTTCCAGTCGTCAATCATTACTTTTTGATTTGATATGACTCGTAACTTTAAAATTTAAGCTCGCTGATGCTGTTTATCTCAATTTATCCAAAAGCTGTGTGAATACTATGAAAAAAAAATTTGAACAATCGTGAAAATTGAGCACTTATAATAACTCGTAATTCATGAATCCATGATGATTTGTCAAAAATGATTAACCCTATGTCGGGCTACGAATATAATTTTAAAAGCAAGAAATTGTGATACGTACTTTCTGGTAAACAAACGAAAAAAATAAATATGAAAAAGAAACCAAAGAAAAAAAAAATTCGTGAAGGGAGTAGACCCCAATATTTTAACATTGGAACGATGGCAAGAAAATGTGAATTACAAACATAACTAAAAATATAAGTGAATAAAATGTAAAAATCACCAGATAGAATATGTGGAGTATCCCACGATTTCTTAGAAATTAAAGTATCAGTACAATCGTATAATATGCATTTTTAGACCTATCAAATATCTAAGAATAAGAAAGAGCTTTCATTTTTTTTTTATCTGAAAGCATTTTGTAACTTGTTTCTTGACTCAATATATTTCGTGCTTTGAAACAAAATGTGTTCAACAGTTTACGATGTTTTGCAGAATGGACTCAAAGTAGATGGGGTTAAGCCAAATCTATGGAGTAAAGTGTTAGGTGGGGATATTTTCGTGCTGAATAAAATAATAATGTCTTCATTTCAACTAGTAGAAAGAAGTCTAACAGAAGGTTTAAGATTACTCGAATGTATAAAATCTTGAGCGTATTTTCCGCCAATCAACTGTTCTGTTGTTTTTGTCTGTGCTTTTTTTTATTGAAATATAAGGTCTTCCGAAAATATCCAATGAAAAATGATTGTTCCAATGAAAATTCAGATTTTGCGAGAGAATCTGCTAGTTTATTCTCCGCATTACCAACATGCCCTGGTGAACAGATGAATTCAATGTACAAAAGGCTGTTTAAAATGTTTCGGATTTGGCTGTCGAATAGCGTGATCGCACCATTATAGTAGAAGTTGGAATTCTGTAAAGCCTGGAAAATAGAAAGAGTGTCTTTAAGGATGATGTGTTTGTGAGCTGCGAGAACGTAAGACGAAATAGTTAAAAGGAGGGCAAGTGCTTCTCATCTAAAAATACTAATGTAATTTGAAATCTGTCCTGAAGAACTCTTGAGAGAAGATATTGATGGCAGCTATTGAATATTTGAGATATCTCTTAGATGCATCAGAAGCTAAAATGACCCTGTCTTTCCAATATTCGCTTTTGTTACGTTCAGAAAGGTGTTTTGATGACCTGATGGGGTAACTATTTCTTTGAATTGGTAAATCACCACAATGAAATGTGACTTTAGAGTTCTGAATAACTGAGGAAAATTATGAATTAAATTGGAAGGTTCAATGTTATAGTTGTCTAGAAGGTTTGCAAAATATGATTGGAGAGAAATGGGGTGTTTGAATCTCAATGCTTGATTTCTTGATTGAAGATAAATGGAGAGAGAAAAGAGGAATCAAAAGGAATTTGTTTGAGGGGAAAAAAAAAACACCGCTCTGCCTGCAAATACTGCCTCTGAAATAAAGAAAGTTTACCAGCTTCTTTTAGTGAAATTGAAATCAGAATACACTTCGGAAGACCTGTTGCAAAACGTAAGGCATGATGATATAAAGTGTTTAGTGTCTGAAAGTCGCTATGGCTGGATGAGTTAACGATAGGTTTGGCTTGGTTTATCGCTCTACGGTCATTTTATGAATACATTAGGCTAATTAGACCGGACCTACAGTTTAACTTGAATTCCGAACCTCTAACAAACATCCATGTCAAGATACAAGAGATAAAGATAGGAGTAAGTAAGCTAAGCTCTTCCAGTAAGCTACGAATTGTGTAATTTGTTATTTAAGTTAAATGGCAGTACAACAATTCCAGGAATTAGCCATAATTGCTTTAAGAGCATTCAACTTTTAATTACTTTCTTTTAAAATACAGGAAGGGTTCTTGGTTTGGTTTGTCGCTCTACGGTCATTTTGTGCACACTTTAAGCTAATTAGACCGGAAGTGTTCTTGGAAAGAGAGACTTTGATGACTAAAAGGACTAATAATGACTAAAATACTGGCATTTTGTTTCCGATGGATATGGATATTATCAATTTGAAAATTAATTGATGGTTGTTATTTTTTTTATTGGAAAAAATTCGCCGCTTCTTTTTTTTTCCAGGTTGAAGGGTGAATTTCCATATTTCGCACCATCGAGTGATTTTTATGCAGGTTTATTTGAAGGTTAAAGAAAACAACTTATTCAAGACTTTTGTTACTCCTAAAAAGGTAAGATTAAGTCTCCTTATAATAAACATTCGGTATGAACAGGGATGATATCAAAAATATCTCGCGTATAGATTGTGAAAAGAAGCACTGAGAACACTGCCTGGTTGAATACAACAGTGCAATTAGTTTCAGTGACACAGAGTTTCTCCATTTAATGTAATAATTTCTATTAATGATAAAATTATAAATATTTTTTTTTTTGAAGTGGGGTAATGTATTCCAATCTGTAAATTTTATAAATAAATCCTTCTCCCCAAATTGAATCATAAGCAGAATAAATGCCCAATTTAACAAATGAAAAAAAAAAAAAAAAAAAACCATTAGTAAGCTTGAATAAGAAATGGATGCACAAAGTTATGATTCAAGCTTATAAATCTTTGTCAAAAATTATATTTCTATAATAAATGTGGTTATTGCATATACGAATTCTTTTGTCATCAAATTTAAAATTTTTGAGCATATTTTCGAGACTATAAAAACTTAACCAAACCACGAGAAACAATCTGAATTGCCATTCAAGACTTTTTGAATTATCTGTCTGAAGTTATTTATTCTTCTAATACCAAATAAAAGTGTATCTTATTCAAAAAATAATTATTTTTATAAGCTTGAATTTTATACAGTCAGTATAAGTAAAGAATGAGAAAAATAAATTTTTATTCCTCTCGCATTAATTTTCTATGTAAAATTAAAATGATTCATAAATAGTTTTCTATTTTACCATTTCAGAAAAATTCAAATATTAAAATGTTGAGATCTTATATAAAAAATGTAGAATAATAAACATACCTGAATTACTTATTCAAGGACATCCAAAAATTATACTAATTGGAAGTAACAAGGATATTTATGACATGAATAATTTTTAATTTAGTGTCTAAAACAGAATTAAGTTACATTGCATATAATAGTTTTTTTTAAGATATTGTTATCCTGAAAATATAATTAATTTATAACAAATAACTTATTTGAGTGACTGAATACTTTTTAATTTAACAATTTTCAAACGGGGAGCCTCAAAGGTATGTACAAGATGTTTTCACCAAGAAAAATGAAAACATTTCATCCCTCTTGCAGCTTCGCCTTTTTTTTTTTTTTTAAATTTTTTTTTACCAGTTTTAATGGATTTTTTTCTAAGAATATGAAATCGTTTAATAGAAAAAAAGTATATTAACTTTTTCAGTGAATTTTTTTTTTTTTTTTTTACGTGCTATGTGGACCGTGACAAAAGTGGACCGTAAAATACATCTGCTTTCTTTGAAAACCAAACGCACATTGGCAGTGTTATACTTCTTTCTCCCCCCCAGTCAGACAACCAAATGACTAATTTTCATTCATCCCCAACGCAGATAGGATGTTTACATTATCAAGCGTTGGCTTCCACATAGATTTTTTTTTCTTTTAACTATACGTGGAGCAATTCATCGATAAGGCAATAATATTATTTAATTGAAATATGAATCATTTTAAATATGTTGTAGTAAGAAATAAAATATTCATTTAAAAAGTATACAGGTTTCGGTAGAGTAAGAAAACACAAGTAATATATAAAAAATTTTAAGTCAATTCCTACTTTTTTTTTCACTATATTTGCAGAAAGTCCTTTATAAATAATTTTCATTTCTTTTTATAAGTTCATCTGACGCCATCTATTGGTAGATATATGCAACTTAAATCTAAAAACAAAACTAAAATTAATTAATTACATTTAATTGCTGAATTAATATTTGAAAAAACTGTATCAACATGAATCCACTACAAGTTAAAAAAATGCATTTGAACTTGAGTGGATGAATAAAAAATATTTTATTAACGATTGAAAATTTGAACAAGATATATATAGGAAGAATGAGAGCTAATAGAAGGAATTGAAAAAGTGATTATATATTTATTATTGTAAGTTATTTCACATTTGTACAATCAAACTTGTTTTCTACTTTTAAAATTAAATGAATTATATGGATCAGATTTTTGAAAAATCATTTCGTTGCATATCGAGAAAGAACAAATACGTATAGGTAAATAATTGATAAATGCCATAAATATGATTTTAAATGAATATTATTTAACAGATCTGATTTTTGAGAATTTTATTATTCCTAAATGAAGAATAATGGTGGATTTTCTGTGAAAAAAAGAATGCGCTTACAGAATTCAGTTGAAGTAATAAATGAGAAATATTGTTAATTTTTATTGAAAATAAAATAATTTTAAAACTGGACAGTTAATAAGATAATAAATTGAAAAAAGAGCAAATAAAACATATTTGTAGAGAAAATTCAGTACCTTTTAGAAATTAAGCTATTTATTCTATTTGTTAATCTACAGAACAATAGATGACGGCACGATAAATTAAATAAAAAATTCGAACTGTTCGAATCATTAGAATGTTTCGAATAGCCCATCACTAGTATTATGAGTCACTCTTGTGGACAACATAGCGGTTGCGCAAACCAATAAGCAGTATCATATTCAGTGTTGTGGAAAATGGGATTTTTATCTTTTAAATTTTAATGTACGAATATGTTTTCGATGTCTGAGTAGCTTATGAAAAGATATTATTATTTTTTAGACTTGAGATTCATTATAATTCTCGAAGAAATCAATCAATATTCACTTAACAGCAAACAAAACCATTAACAAGTATTTAATAGATAAAACTGGTATCTTATATCAGTTCCTTTATTTAATTTTTTAATCTTGCTCATTATAAAAATAAACAGAAATTTATTCTTAATTTTATAATTTTATTTTTTACTTAATTACGTAATAAAGAAAACATAACTGAAACAAAAAGGATCTAAAACTCTAGAAAATTTCATGAAATCTGGGACATTAGTTTCTTTTTGTTTTACTAGTGTCCATTTAATTTAATCCTGAACCATACATATTAACGTACAGGAACACCTTTAAATTTAAACAATTTTCGACCAAAATATAGATTTTGCAATTTTTACATTTTTGAAAACTTGTAATTTAAGCTTTCTAAATATCTTCACAGTTTGAAGAAATAAAGTTCTGTTAGTTTAAACTTCTCTTGGAGACGAGTTTGTGAACCGGAAGTACGATTTTCTTAACCGGAAATGATAGTTTCAATATGTTTACCTTCAATATTTCCTTTATACTGACTGTAAAATTTATTATACTATAAATAAAAAAACAATGTAATAATGTTTTTATCACTTAAAAAAAATAAAATAAAGAATCTGGCTAAAAAGTTCATCTAATAAAGAATCTGGCTCAAGTTTTTGTTTGAAAGTTTGTTTACATATGGTATTGTAGGTAATTATCGAAATCTGTACACTAATTGACTTTTCCAATTTCTTTTGTAATATATTTCATCCTAAAAATCAATAAAACATTTTTTAAGAAGAAAAGACACATTTTAAAGATTTTAATTTTAATAAAATAAATTGAATGAAATGTTGCTGTTAGTGAATCAATAAACTTTTCTATGTTTAAAGTTTGTCAACATTTTTGAAAGATATATGTTGTCAACTCTCATTTCAAACACTGTGTGTTGTATTTGATTAAGAATTCTGGAATGAAATGTGAGCTACAAGATAATAGAATATAGACAATATAATTTTAAAGAAAGATAATTTTTTTTTTTTTTTAAAAGTGTGAAATTGAAGGAATTAATGCAATTATTTGATAAAATGATAACATTAAAATTTTCTGAAATGTATTATAATTGTTGCAAGTTTAAAATCAAGGACATTTTATTTAAAATTTGTTTGTTATTTGAATAATAAAGAAATTGAATTATAAATTTCAGTGATTTGAATATTTTCGAAGAAAAATTCAAGTTGATAAATAGTCCATAGAAGTTTTATTTATTTGTTTTCTTTAAAAATCTTCAGTGTTTATCATAATAAAGGTGAATTTAAAGCTCAGTAACATTTTTATGTATGTCCATTTGTTTTCATTTCCATGTAAAAGTTGTTTTTCACTATTTCTTATTTGAATTTTTAAACATTTTGTGTTCCTTCAAAACATATAATATCAATATTTCTGATCTAAATACTTTGAAACTTCATGTGAAAGTTTTCTTTAAATGTATACAAGGAATAGAGCATGGAAATTGTCATAAAATCATAAATTAATTTAATTTAGTTATTAAACTAAGAATTTGTTGTAAATTATAAAAAAAAAAAAAAAAAAACTTTGTGTCGACAAAATTTAAGCATGCAAAAATGCTCTAAGTAATTGCGATATAAATTTGAAAAAACTATATTACCTATATAATGATATTTCCAACATAGGAATACTTACAAAAAAAACACTCTCTATTTTTTTTTTTTTAACAATATCATTTTCACATTTTAAAGAATAAATTACATAAAAATAGGTATAGTTGATATTTTTATGTGAAATTCAATGGTTTTGAATATATTTAATCAAAATACTTGCAAAAAGGCTAAATATTTTAAATCCAGGACATTTCATATTAAAAATCTTTTGCCAATAGGAGGAAGTTGTAAAAGAAAATGTCGAACAAATTTTAATTTCTTCTCCAAAACAGAGCTCAGAAAATTTTCAGAGCTTTAAGGAAAAATAAAACTATTTCTTTTAATAAAAAAGAGAATGAACTTGATAATTCAATGGCATTTTAATATATTTACAATATTTTTAAATGTAATATCTCTAATTAAAAGTTGCTTTTAGCTTTTTGCTCAGAATGAATTTTTAGTAGCCAACGGCCATACCATGCTGAATATACCGGTTCTCGTTAGATCACCGAAGTCAAGCATCATTGGGCGCGGTCAGTACTTGTTTGGGACCTGAATGGCCGAGTATCTGGCGCTCTGGCGCTCGGTGCCACTGGTTTCGGGTTCGAATCCCGGCGGTGCCATGGATGTTTGTAGTGGTTCGGAATCCATCTTAAGCCGTAAGTCCCGGTCTCCTATGACTGTAAGAGCGTCACCGAGCCAAAGTCAGACTTCTACCTACGGGTGCTCCATCACAACAGAAGCTGCTTCCTTCCCCTTCAATCCTGAGTACATATGGGCTCGTGGGCTTGGCCAGCCAAGTGGGATAAGAAACAACAAACAACAACATGAATTTTTATGTTTTTTGTTTTCACGTGAAATACCATAACACAAGTAATTTTGATCCAAATGCTACAAAACTTTGTATTTATGTTTTTCATAAATGTTTACAGGGAATAGATCTCTGAAAGGATTACCGCTACATAAATATTTTTTATTTTAATTGTTAAACTTGGAATTACATGTAAATTTTGGAAAGAATTTTGTGTCGACACCAATACAAAATAATAAATATTAAAGATATAAATTTACCAGAGGTCTGTTCCTTGAAGAATGATAGTACAAACTTAGAAATTTAAAAAATATTGATTCGTTTTGAATTATCATGCTTTGTAACAGTATTAGTTTTTAGACTATAAAATTTAAGAAAAAAATAATAATGAAATTTTTTTATGAAATCATAAGTTCTGAGATGCAGTCAATCCAAAAATGTATACAAATATAAAAGTTTTTCAATCATTTCAAAAAAATTTTAATTGTGTATTCCTTATTTTGTGTACCTTAAAGTTTTGTATAGGCGGCGATTTTAATATCATAGTCCGTTGGTCCATATTCAATATCAAGTTTCCTAATAAATAATATTGATGACATTTTTATTGATCGGACAGCGGACCTTTGGATTTATACCAAATACAACAAGCATCAAACGAATTTTACTAAATAATAAGAAATAAAAATCGATAAAAAAATAATGTCAAAATAGTTCTATGGAGAAGAATAGTCATTCCTATGAGAAGAATCCTGTTGATAGAGGCATATTATTCAGTTCATATAAGGGGGTTGTAAACATAATTAAATATTATTTCATATTAAAATACATAAACACAAAAAGCGTTAGACGAAATACATATATAAAAATGAAAATCCCATCAAATCCCAACTTTTCGTCCTACGTCTATCTGACGAAGATCAAATTTAACATTTATAAAAAATCTCTTCCGAGTTTTTTGCCTCCAAGAGTCTGATCTTGTGGGTGTCTAGAAGCAACAGTTTGTGCTTGAGTGCATTTTCAAAAACATACTTTTGTAATTATCCACCCTCTCCATCTTTACGTATTTTGGTTTTTTCAGGTAACTTTTTTTTTGTATGTTATAGTGTTTTTTGGTTTTAAAATTTATCTCTTGGGTAAGCTACCTACTTATTTATGTAGCTCCTTATTTCTTTTCTTCACGTCCTAATTTCTTAAGTTCTTTCAAAGGTTTAATTTTTGTTGTTCAGTAGTCTTAAGTCTTGGCTGATTTCGACTCAGGTGTTTGTGAACAATTGCTGCTTATCACATCTCACACGTTAGCTTTAGTCTGAGTACACCCCTTACTAAAGATAATGAATTCAAGGCCTACTGTGACATCTCCCTTCATCTTAGTTCTGGAAATCATCCCCCAAGGTTGTAACATCTCATTTCTCTTCAAGCCTTTTTGCACTCCATATAGACAACTTAAGCATTGAACCTTCCATTTTAATTTCAAATTTTCCACCAGTCGTCAGAATTCAAAAATCACCTTTCATCTTGATAATCTGTTCTTTAGAAACAAACAGTTACCCAATCATATCAAACCCTAATTAACATTAAATCCCCATTAATATCAAAGCTCTTTTTGAACAATATAAAGAAGAACTCTGGAAAGACAACATTATCTTAGTCTCACATGCATCTATGTCATATCTGAAACACTCAGTTGTTGTCATCATTACATTTTTCATAATAGTTTTCCTCATGTCAAATTTCCAATTACAATAGTATTATCACAGGCACTTGTTTTAACTATCTCGTTATATATTCTCTCAGCTGATAAGTATATGATCCTTACAGACAGTCTTTCTATTCTGTAACTTTCAATCCAATCGCATCATTAGATTATTCAAGTTAAAATCAGCAACATTTTAACAATTGAGTTCATTTGGGCACGTTGGGAATGAAATAAATGACTCTCTAGCAAAATCAGCGGGTATACAGCATCACTTTCCATTGGATATCTCCCGAGGACCTTAAAATTCACCAAAAAACAGAAGACAATGCAGGAAAAAAAAAAAGATCAATGGGCAAGTGGTAAATGCACGGGGAATTTATTCATTTGAATAGCCTGAAACCCAGCCATCGAATTCTTCCTTCAAATCGTTCTACGCTTTCGATTTTCTTTCTATTGATACGCTTTCTAGATTTCGCACAAAAACATACCATGAAACGCTACACTGCGTATATTTGGTCTAGCCTCATCTATTTTGTTCCATACTACAATACAACAAAAACCGTGGAACGCATTTTGTTCCAATGTACGATATATAAGGAGCCAAGAAATAAATTACAAAGTGGCTTCGGATACAAAGTTTTATTTTTTTCCTTAGATATTCGACCTTATTGAGGATGTGCTTTACAAGAGAGTAAAAATGCTTCGTTTTTACGAAAAGTCTTGTAACCTCGTTATTTAATTTCATTTTCATGTTGTTTCTCGTTTGTAATAAGTATTTTTAAAGTTTATGTTTCCAATCCAAACACCCTAATGACAAATGTATTTACTTAACCATACAACAAGCTAATGCATTTACCGTTAACCATATAACAAGCAATCCGTTTACTGAGAACTGCGTAGTGTTTGAACAATGCCTTTGCCAATTGACGAGCGATGCTTTGGCATTCAAGGTCATTTGTTCCCAGTGATGACCGGTTTCTTGTTTATTAGTCTAGACATAAATCTGTGAGTCATAATTCTAATCTGTAATAACATAAATCTGTTGAGTCAGTCCTTCAACTAAATCTGAAATAAAATTTCCTAAAATCGAGTTTAACAACAAAATGATCTGCAGGTTGCTCTTTTGGAAAAGTGATAGCACGCTTTAGGCCAGCTTGGGCTTTACATCGGATTATTACTTGGTATGCCTTCTTATTTTTTATTACTTCGTAGAAGGACATTAAATATTAAGCGTTATCTCTCACTCTCTGTATACATACACACACACACACACGACCTCTGAATTTTGTTTTGGTGTACTATATTTACGTTAAATATAATGTTTAATTGAAATGCGATTTATTTAAAAGGTGTCGTAGTAAGAAATAAACGATTCCTTTCAAATTTAAAAATATCAAATGATATATCGAGTAAGAAAAAAACTGACTATGTATATACTCTAAATTATTTGTATTTGTATTTGCATAAGCAAAAACATTGTTTTTTATTTTTAAAATTAAATTTAAAATTATATATATTCAATTTAAAAAAAATAAAAATTAGTTACCTAACACAAAAAATAAAAATGAAAACAACATATCACGTATAATACATTAGATAATTAATGGATAAATCAATATTATTTAAAAAATTTTTATTTTTGAAAATTCGTTTATTTCTAGATAAAGCATAATGACAGATTTTCGGATGAAAGAGAATGCAGCTTACAAAAATTCAGTCCAAGCCACAAATCAGAAATAAAAAATAACTTCAATTTTTCAAGTCACACGAATTACTAACTGCAGTAATTCGTAAATTTATAATTAAAATAAAATAAATTATTTTAGTATTTAATATTTTATAAGTCAACAAATAAAATATGAATTAGTCTTGGAAAAAAATTCAGTAATTTTGGAACTAAAGAATTTAAGATGGTATTATTTAACATTAGTGGAAAAATTAAGCATGAATTATTTACAAATAGTAAATATTAATAAAATTTTAAATTAATTTAAGGTCAACACAATTATAAGAAACAGTTATTCTACAATACACTCATGTCCATAAATTAAGGATAATTCAGAATCACACAGAAATTGAACTCTAAAATAAAAATTTCACCTGTAGAATTATCACACACATCTTGAAGAAGAATATGCAAATTACAGGAAATGACACCAGACACCAGATGGCGCGGATAGTACGTCACAATGACGAGTGTAAGAGAGGGGTATATAAAGAATGGTGGCAAAGAAGTAAAATTGTTTTACAAGCGCTTTAAAAGCCTTTCAGTGCAATAACCGCATAGTTAAGGCACAAAGGAAGCATTTGGGTGATTTTTTACGTGGTAGAATTATCGGACGACTGGAATGTGGACGTACCCAGCTGGAAGTATCCCAGGAACTTGGAATCGCCCAGAGTGTCATCTCCAGGCTTTGGCAACGATTCCAAAATGATGGTAATGTGAGTAGATGTTACAACACAGGTCGCCCCCGAGTTACAACGCCGAATGAGGACCGGTATTTAGCAGTTACTGCCAAAAGAAACAGACGGAGCACAGCATCAGACCTGTCTCGTCAGCTCTCTTCAGCTACCGGTACGACAGTTTCAAGGCAGACCATGTACAGACACTTAGGGCACATTGGTCTATATGCTCGTAGGCCTGTGAGATGTGTTCCACTTACCGCAACTCACTGTCGCCTGTGATTAACCTGGAGTAGAGAGCATGCATTGTGGACACCACTACAGTGGTCTTGTGTGATGTTTTCCGACGAGTCCAGGTTTGGTTTGCAGTCTGATTCTGGCCGGACTTTCATATGGAGGCGCCAGGTGCCCGTTAGCACCAAGAGAACACCATTGAACGACACCGTTAAGGTGGTGCAGGATGGCTCGTTTTGGGGAGAATTATTCTTGGTTCCAGAACTGACCTGCATGTTCAGAGTGTAACGATGACGGGCCACATCTATCTGGATGTCATTCTGGAACAACATGTACGTTTGTTTCGGGGGCACAATGGGTGCTGAATTTCTGTTTATGGATGACAACGCCCGTCTCACCGAGCAGAGCTTATTGTAGACGAATGCCTTCAATTGGGGGATATCACCGTATGGATTGGCTAGCATACTCACCGGACTTGAATCCAATAGAGCATGTGTGGGATATGCTTGGCCA
>BPLR01021272.1:0-26760 GCA_021605095.1 Caerostris extrusa | reverse complement strand
ATTATATTCTGCCCATTCACGTTGCGCGCGAATCTTTTGAACATCTAACATACAGGTTCTATGTTCAGTTTTGAGAAATCTGGCGCAAAAACTTGTTAGCTTTAACTTTTAGTTAAACTTTTGGTTCATCTTGCATCGGCGAACCGTTTTTTTCCCCGAAAATGAAATTGACCAAACACAAAACAAGCTCAAACATAACGGACGCTAACCTGCAACACCAATTACGATGTGCAAATACCCAAATTGAGATCGATTTGCAAAGCTAAGTGAAAGAGTAGAGAAACAAATATAGCAGTAGTAAAATAAATATTTTTAATGATTTTTCATTTTTAGTGTTATATATTTCTTTACAATGTGCATTTAGTATCATTATTATTATATCATCTATATTTACATGTAAGAATAATAGTATACACAATAATAATAACTCATTATGTTTCAATTTTTCACTCCAAAAAAATGTCTACAGTGGGTCTAAATCTAATATGGGAATATATAATTTTATTTGCGTCCGCGGAATTTTTGATGCATTTCCAAAGCGTCCCGCAAGATCATTTGGGTTGGCTATCCCTGACCTAGATAGAGTCTTTGGTACTGGTTTGTGACATCACGATTCTCGACGAATCACGAAGGGAACTACGCGGGAAATAGAAATTAGAGATCAGCCGTATTGACTTGACTCAAAGCACCTGTTACTGAGTTACTAAGCTGTTGTACAATTAAGTTTGGAATATCAATTTAATAATTAATAATAATATAAATTCCTTGTCGTAATAGTAAAAAAAAATGTTCTAATGTTTCGATTTCACAAGGATTCTATATTGCAAGACAAATGGAACCATTGAGAAAGGATTTTATTCCTATGGGTTAAGAGTAAAATTTTACTTCTAATGACATAATTTTAAAATTTGATTTAATCATTTATGTACACACTGACATTTTTAAATAATTTTTTATAGGTTTGGGAGCTTCACTTGTAAATCTCTGTGTTAGTCATCAGAAAAATTATTGAAACTAAAAACAAAGTAGAAAAGGCAATTAGTATTATAATGCAAAAGAACAAGATAAAAAAAATAGATTTTAGAACTTAATTGACTGATTGCTTAAAATCTTCAAATATTACAAGAAAAATATTTATAGAGAATGAGTCTGTTGCTTTCTTACTAATTAATATAAATCAACCAGTTATCGAAAATAGTGTTATTTTAAATAATTTAATATTGTCAGCATTTGTTAAACTAAGAATGACTAAATTGGTAAATACAACTTGCCTATATAAGAAATAATATTATTATTGTTAGTGAAATTTTGGAAGATTTATTTCTCAAGGTTCAATCTAAAAGGGAAAACATATTTTCTACTGCATTTTATTCAATAATTAATTTACTAGAAATACAAGTAATTAAGTTTTTAGTATATGAAATGAAACTGACAATATGTAATAAATTTAGATTGAGTATTCCCTGAAATACTTTTAATCTATATCTCCTCATGCATATAACTTTTCATGTAATTCGGGATATATAATCATCCTAGAACTTTTTTTTTTTTTTTTTTTGTTTATTCTAATGCAGCTGGAAAACACGACAATTGTCTTGGATGCCTTAAGGCAAACGCTGTACTGATGTTATTCACTTAGCACTACCCAGGAGGTGCGTGTAGCTTGAAGATAAGTTACGGATGCAGAGTAGCGACATGTTAGACAGGGACCTATGTTTTAAAGTGGTTTCTGAACCAATACAAACATCCATGGCACCGCCGGGACTCAAACCTGAAACCTGTGGTACCGAGGGCCAGAGCGCTAGCCATTCAGGCATGTCATAGAACTTTAAGAAACATCTTTTTGCCTTTAAATGTGAATCTCCAAATGAACAGTCCTCTAAGAACTTCATTCAAAGTATTCACTAAAAGATTCTTAAAAACAAAATTAAATTTTCTAAAGTCATCTGAAGATAATATAGTTTCGTTGATGATTGATGAAATTCGTGTAAACCTTATTTAGATTTTCAAAGGGGGCTATATTCTAGGAATGGCATATAACCTGAAAGTCTCTTCCATAATGAAAGTCTTCATGTAATAAAGAAAATTACTATATTAATTAGTAAGTGTTTATGATTTTGAGTCAGGTCTCCATTATTAGAAGCAAAATTTTCAACATTAAATAGAGGTAGACAATCAGCACCAAAATTTATTCCTTGCTACATTCTGCTACAAAAGACGGCAAATTTCGTATTTTTGTGCCAAAAAAGGATTTCGTTTATTTTGATTTAGTAACCTGCAGAAATAGGCTCATTCATATTTAGCTATCTTCAGGCTTCGCTTAAGATTGGTATTAAAAAATCATGGTAATAAGAGTTCTGCTTTTATGAAGTTCTTGCTAGCAATAGGATTATGTCAAAAGTTTTAAAATCTCGAGTCTATATTGTGGCGCCATCAATTATAGTTCTTTATAGAAACAAATAAGATACATAATTTAGCTGTGAACATATATTACTAAATATTTCAACAATAACTATTTCAAATAAATTTATTAAGTTTAATTTAATTTCAAATTTTATTAATATTCTACATTTGCAAATTATTCACCACCATGTTTTATTTATTATCGTGTTAAACATCGAAATTTTATTTTTAGTAATAATTAATAAATTAGCTGTAATCTGTTATTTCAAATATTAAAGAAATTCTTTATTTCCCATTTATTACTTGAACTGAATTTCATAAGCACATTTTTTTCCCACAGAATATCTACCATTATGTTATATCTAGAAATAATAAAATTCTCAAGATCCATTAAATAATATTTAAAAACATATTTATGACATTCACCCGTATAAGTAATTATTGTTCTCCTTATGCATTACAGATTGGATTTTTTTGTGCTACATTTTGTATTTTTTTCAAAAATTGAATACTTTAAAGGATTGTTTTGGTAAATGTAGAACACTTGTTCTTGCTAAATATTTAACATTAATTTGACAAATTGGCAAGTGGAGGCTAAATTAAGAATGCAGAATTTCCAATCATTAACATTACATAATAATCCATATTTGTTTGAAACTAAGATATTAATTCAGAATATTTAGATTCTGAAAATAATTTCAAGATTTTAAATTAATTTTTCTAAAGATGATATCAATGAAATTCAATTTCTTTTGTCTGTATTAACTTATTTATCTGGATATTGTGTTCGAACAGCAGTATAAATACTAAAATGTGATTCATATACAAAATTGTTGGTTTAGAATACATTTTTAGAACTCAATGGCACTTATCAGCTTATTCAAAATCTAGATCTAGTTAATTATGTCACTGTAAAAAAAAAAAAAAAAAAAAATTACTTTTAATGATTATTCATTTCTGAATTAGACTAGTTGTAACTAATTTATCATTTAATTTTATTGTAATTAAAATGAATTTTTTTAATGTTGAACTTTGTGATAATAGCCATTTAAATGAATTTATTTTAACGCAAATAATTCAAGTAGCAACTAATATTTTTATTAAGCAACTATAACAAGTTAAAAAATGACAAAAAAAATAATAATAATAAATACTTCAAAATTTAATTGGTTGATAAGGAAATTTATGCATATATAAATTTTAATATGATTTTGAATCATTTTATTTACAGCTTTCAATAAATGAATTTTTAAATAAATGAATTTTTAAATAATATGTGCTTAATAATATGTGAGTTTGTACTACATATTTAAAGATTAATATACTTTTTATTAATATTAAAAGTGTATTATATTTACAAAAATATAAAAGTCAGAAAGGGAACATATATTTAATTAAAGTTAAAGCAACTTTTTTGAATTAATGATTTTATAGAACTGATGTATCTATATGTTAAAGAAATATTTGTTTGAAAAGTTTGCTTTTACTTTCTTTTTGTGTGTGTGTGTTTATCCATTGTTATTTTCCTAGTTGAAATGTGCAATACATAGCTGAATATATTTTTGAATAATTTTAAAAAATATACTATATTTATATAAATATACAGTAACAATTTTGAAAAGAAATAGACAAATTTAAATAAAGTTATATAAATATTTTCAAAGTAATGATTTTCTAGAAATGAGGTATCTATAGTAGAACTAAAAGTAAGGTATGAAAATATATTTGTATCTCAAAACATATTTATTAGAAACTTTAAAAAATCTAAATGATTGCATTTGAATGAAAGTTATAATCATAAAAGTAATGCCGTAGTTTAATGCTATTTTATTTATAATTTAGAGAGAAAAAGAATATTTTTATTAAATGTTTTGCATTTAATTTGGAATTTTATGTTTAAGTAAAGATATTTGCTAATAAAAATTAACAAAAGACAAAATTTTTTGTTCTATTTATAATTCATGTAAATATACCAGAAATGACTAATTTCAGCCATTTGCCTTATATTCTATTAGAATAAAATAGCTAGTGAATGAAGAGAGGTTGAAATCTAGAATATTGTGCCCCTGAGGAAATTGCCAATCTTGCAACCCTGGAATAAATCACCAATTTCTTAGGGTTATAATACTTTAATTAGAGAAATTCATTTTTTTCCTGAACAATATAATGACTATATTTATGTTACTTTGATCGTTATTTGCAGAATTTTTATTTAAAATAAATATATACTTTTTAAATAATTATTCCGAGATTGTTATGTTGGCCACTGGTATAAAATATAAACAATTATAATGTTAAAAATACGAAAGAAACAAAAACGATTTTTTACTTTAATAACTTATATTTGATTGTCAAATAATTGTTTTCTTTTTATGCTGTTGATATAGTGACAACCGTTATTTGAATTCGCCCGGAACACGTTTTTATTTTTGTAAAAATTCACGGCGAAACAGCAGCTGGAACTTATTAACATTTTTCTGTAGTTTTGTGATGTTCTTGTTTTCTTCATTAATTTATGGCTATCCAAGGACAGGTTTTCGCTTCCAACAGGGATATATCAGAATAAAATGCAAATTATTCTCTGGTTTTTTTTTTTATTAATATTGTTTTATCATTTCACATCATAAACATAAAATATTTTTGACATAATAGAAAAAAAACTGGCTTTTTATTGAATAATTTTATCGTAATAATGATTATCATAGTTAAAATGTTACATTTCTGTGAGTTAGCAAGACAAAATTCCACATAATTTTGCATAAAAACAATTTAGGAATAAAGTTATGGCATAATATTTATATATTTTGGCGATAAGCATCATAGGCATTTTATAAATTCATATAATTTTTCAGTTATCCGTATAAATACACTGTGTGAAAAAGTAGAAGGACAGTCATTTTTTTTTGTACAATATGCTTTTTATTTTACTGCTTTTGACCTGATTTTTATAGAGAGTTGTTTTGTTAGAGTTTTAATTTACGTTAAGTGAAAGTTAAATGAGATTTTTTTTTACTTACCACTATTTTAACTTAGGAATGCAATACTTAATAACTTTAGGTGTGTGAAAAAAAAAGTAGAAGGACACATCAAAAAAATCTATTTAGAAGCTGTTTTAAAGTTTATAGGTAAGTGTTTTTTCTCTTTTAATTCCTTTTTAACAAGAATAAAATATTTAGCTAGAAATTCATAGTTTTTGTTGGTTTTAGGATGCCCAGAGGAATACCCTTAAGTAAGTTTCAGAAGGGCCAAATAGTTGCCTATAAAAATGAAGGCAAAGGTGTGAGAGAGATTGCACGGCAGCTACGAATCAGTCCTAATACTGTTTCGAATTTCATAAGAAACCCTGAAAGTGACAGAAGACAGGAAGACCAAAAAAAAAAACTCGCCCAACGTGATCAACGAAAAATCATTCGTGAACTCAAAAAGACTGGTGGAAGTGTCGGCAAGGCGCAATTTCAATCAGGAATTACACATGTAACCAAAGGAACTGTCTATAACTACATAAAACGCTCAAAAAAGTTCGTCTTCAAAAAACGGATGCACCATCCGAAGTGGAATGAAGGACACATGAAGAACCGACTGCAGTGGGCTAAAGACCACATGTCCTGGAGCTCAGAATGGACCTCAGTTATATTTTCCGATGAGAAAAATTCAATTTGGATGGTCCAGATGGTTATCAGTACTATTGGCACTGTCTTGGTATTGAAGAAGAAACTTATTCTACTCGACAGATGGGAGGAGGTGGTTTAATGGCATGGTTAGCAATTGGCTATGGAGGCAGGACAAGTTTAGTCTTTCTAAATGGTAGACAGAACCATAAAGACTACATCCAGACTCTAAACTCAAATCTTCTCCCGTATGGCACTGAGTTAGGAGGAGATGACTGGATTTTTCAGCAAGATGGAGCATCAATTCACACTGCAAATGGTGTTAAAGATTGGTTTGCAGCAAACAATGTTCGACCTTTACATTGGCCTGCTAAAAGTCCTGATCTCAACATTGTAGAGAACATATGGGCAATGATTGTACGTCGTGTTTACGAGGGTGGAAAGCAGTTTGAATCTGTAGCTGAGCTGCAGAAATCATTAAACTTTGTATGGGACAATTTTTGCCAAACAAAAATTCAATCTTTTATACAGTTCGATGCCAAATAGAATCTTCGAAGTAATTCGAGCCAACGGGAAAAGAATTCCATATTAATTTATATAGTACACCTCTTTTTTAGAAGTGTCCTTCTACTTTTTTCACTGATCATGAGATCATCAAAACCAATTTTTTTATTAAGTATACTTTTTTTTTAATTGTGTACTTTTTTTTGTTTTGTCAAGATACAGGTATCTGCATGTAAAAACGTTGTGAATAAATTAATTGTTTAAAAATGCATCATTATTCATTTATCAAAAATAATCTAATGTCCTTCTACTTTTTTTCACGCAGTGTAACTAAAATTCGTACATTGTACAAAAAAATGTACAAGGCAGCTATGTTTATTAGGTTACGATTTCCAACAATATGAAAGATTTTTTTTTTTAAATGAAAATGCAAAACTGCTATAACTTTGTAAAGCTGAAGAATTGTTATGCATGTTCATTTTTAAAATGTTTGTAAAAATATAATAAAAAATAGATTTATTTCTGTGAACTAACATGTTTTTCTACAGTAAGTACCAATAATATGTTCTATTTTTTTTTTTTTTTTTTTTTTTTAAGCCGCTCCATTTTTTTTTTTTTTTTTCATACAATACAAAATTTTTTTTTAATAAATATTATTGTTCGATAACAATAGTATTGATGTAATTTATTTTAAGTGTAAAATATTTTAAGTTAATTATATAAAATTTACAGTTGTCTAGTGACAGATAAATTTACTTTCAATGGCCTTAGTTTAAAGTAAACATCTTTTCATTATTTTTCTTCTATAAATGATAACCAATGCACCCTAATTAAGAAGTTTTTTTTAACGGTTTCATTATTTCAAAATAATAAATTTAAGAACAGGAAGAAAAAATATTAGATTTCTTTTTATTAGAAAAATTGTTTCATACAAACATAAAGAAAAAGTTTTAGAAATAAACAATTATTACTTTTAATTTAGAAACTACATACAATTCAACAAAGATCAAATTGGAGAATTCTTACAGAAATAAAATATCTATAAATGTATCACATATTTAATGAAATGCATTTTCATAATGAAACAAAAAAAAAAAAAAGCTTTAATTTATCCCAAAACATTAAGTAGACTTTTTTTATAATTCAAAGAAATATAATACTATATTTACACTCATGTCCATAAATTAAGGATAATGAAGTTCAGGCAAAGAAAGAGACAGAAGCAAAATAAATTTGACTATTTGTAAAGTCTATTTATTAAACAAAAGGCAAAGAGCAAAAAAGATGCTATATGTTTGACATAATTAAAAAATTGCGATTTTTACTCCCTGGAGCAAATTTCAAAAAAAGAACCTATTTACAAAAAAGTATAACATGGTTAGTATGATGGTTAATATGGAGTATGTCTCTCGGACGATGCAATACAGGCCTTACAACGCCTAGGCATGCTGAGTATCAAATTATCAATCTGATCTTGGGGAATATTTCACCACTCATCAAGCAATGCCCTCCGAAGTTCCGGTTTACAGGTGGGAGGGGGTTGACGGGCTGCAATTCGTCGGCCAATCATATAACACACATGTTTTATGGTTTCAAGTCCGGTGAGTATGCTGGCCAATCCATACGGGTGATGTCCTCCAATTGAAGGCATTCGTCTACAATGATTGCAAGGTGAGAACGGGCGTTGTCATCCATAAACAGAAATTCAGCACCCATGGCGCCCCGAAACAAACGTACATGTTGTTCCAGAATGACATCCCGATAGATGTGGCCTGTCATCGTTACACTCTGAACATGAAGGTCAGTTCTGGAACCTAGAATAATTCCTCCCCAAACGAGCCATCCTGCACCACCGTAACGGTTTCGTTCAATGGTGTTCTCTTGGTGGTAACGGGTGCCTGGCGCTCCATATGAAAATCCGGCGAGAATCAGACTGCAAACTAAACCTGGACACGTCGGAAAACATCACACAAGACCACTGTTGCGGTGTCCACAATGCATGCTCTCTACTCCAGGTTAACCGCAGGCGACAGTGAGTTGCGGTAAGTGGAACACATCTGGCAAACCTATGAGCATATAGACCAATGTGCCCTAAGCGTCTGTACAAGGTCTGCCTTGAAACTGTCGTACCGGTAGCTGAAGAGAGCTGGCGAAACATGTCTGATGCTGTACTGCGTCTGTTTCTTTTGGCAGTAACTGCTAAATACCGGTCCTCATTCGGCGTTGTAACTCGGGGGCGACCTGTGCTGTAACATATACTCACATTACCATCATCTTGGAATCGTAGCCAAAGCCTGGAGATGACACTCTGGGCGATTCCAAGTTCCTCGGATACTTCCAGCTGGGTACGTCCACATTCCAGTCGTCCGATAATTCTACCACGTAAAAAATCATCCAAATGCTTCCTTTGTGCCATAACTATGCGGTTATTGCACTGAAAGGCTTTTAAAGCACTTGTGAACAATTTTACTTCTTTGCCACCATTTCTTATATACCCCTCTCTTACACTCTCGTCATTGTGACGTACTATCCGCGCCATCTGGTGGTTTCCTGTAATTTGCATATTCTTCTTCAAGATGTGTGTGATAATTCTACAGGTGAAATTTTTATTTTAGAGTTCAATTTCTGTGTGATTCTGAATTATTCTTAATTTATGGATATGAGTGTAGTAACTATAGTATTTCAATACATAAACTATACAATTTCAAAGTGAAACAAAAACATTTAATGTTTTAATATATCACAAAATAACAGCCATTTAAGTGAAATGAAAGACTGGCTTCATTATAAAAGGAATTATATTATAATGTAAAAGTAAAATAAAAAATAGTAACAGAAAATTTTTGTGAAACACACACAAAAATTTTATGGTAATAGAAAAAAAGAGATGAAATGTTACAAAAATTGCCATAAAAATCAACATGCATATTCATTTGTACACTTTTAACACATGTAACAGATAGATGCATAAAAATTTATTTAAAAAATTGAATCAATTTTTAATTTCAAATTAAACCATATAAAATAAAATGTGATCTATTTTGCACAATTCAAATTTATACAAAAACTCATGAACCGCAAACTAACGGAAGTAAACATACAAGTTGTTTATAAAAAGCTATAAGTTTAACTTATGTGCATGATGTTTATAATGAAATGTACAGAAAACTTTAATATTTTGGTCACATAGTTTTTAAAAAACTATCACATATATTAACATGTATATGTGCATTAAAATGATCAAATATGCATTTTATGCACTTTAAAAATTTTCAAAGTTTTTTACTTTTTGTAGAGTTGAAATTATAAAAACTCATAAAAATAACTTTTGGTAAAAATTCTATTTTACACAGCATAAATTTTATAAAAAAGAATATGAACACGAAAATGGTGATAATGGAACAATACACAGATTGTTATGAATAAGATACATATCAAACATTTGAATTGGTGACAGTAGATAATATTTCATAAAATAGGGTACTTCTATTTTTCAGAGCAATCTATATGCTGCAAAAAATTTTAGGTACACTATTTTTTTTAAAGAAGTATTCTAGAAAACTATAAACATGAATTCAGAAATCACATAAAAGCACAATCTAGATAATATTTAACTCTAAAGTTAAATGAAATATACTACAAAACAACAATTATGAATTTCTAATTTACAGTAATCATTGTTTCAAGAAATAATATAAAAAAATAACACTATACACCATATCTTTATGTTAAGACAATTTAATTCAGATTACAAAATAAGCATTTATTGGTGAAAACACTTTTAGATATATATATTATTATACTCTCACCTTCATATATGGAATGACATTTATTTTTACACAAGACAATCTAATTCTAAGGAATAAAGGTTCACCTACAGCATCTTTTCTGTTATAGGAACATAACTTGATTCAAAATGAAAATGCTTCTATGTCGATGTCAGTCCTAAATATAAGAATGAGAGAAATTATTAAGGTATTTTTGAAGTAAGGTAAAATGTATGATGACCCAAGAATTTCAACATTTCACTACAAATGTCACAACAATCGTCGGGATTTTTAAATTTCGATTTTAATTTCTACCTTGTATAGTTTTCCACATAACTGAGATGATTTAACAATTATGGCAGTGTAGAAAAATGTTCAACAAAAATTAAACTGCAAAATTTAGGTACTGATCACAGGAAAAAAATTAATTCTAATAATTACTAAGATATATTTCATTTCTAATACTACATAAAAAAATATCTATATATTTCTATCTGCATTTGAGCTATAAAAAACATTATTGACTTAATCATTTCAACAATGTAAAAAAATACTTGTAGTTTTCTTTATAAAGTTTAAAGTTAACATTTTCATATGTATATTAAAAATTTTTAAATAGAATAAAATTTGCCTTTCATTACATATTTTTCCCATTCTGATAAAAATGATGTACACACAAAATACAAAATTTTTTTTTAGCTATGTTTAAAAATTATTCCAAAAAGTAGGCCCAAATATAATCTTTTTTTTACATTCATTAAATTTAATTTCAATATTCTAACTATCTATAATCTATTTCTAACATTCATGTGTCTAATATCAAATTGTAATTACTTCTGTAGCAAGTTTTGTTCTGAAAAAGTCAATTTCACTATTTTCAAGATAAAGAAACGTATTACGGTTTTTTTTTTTTTTTTATTTATCATGTGCGAACATGATGTTGTTCTGGTTAGGGATTCATGGCGCAATCCAAAAAGTGCAGCAAGCAAATTAAACTCCATTCCAAATTTGCAAATTTTGGCGGAAAAATGGTAGTTTGGGCCCCTTAACTCTTGAAATGATTCATGAATAACGTTAATCTTCGTTATATTCACTTGACTATTGAATGTCATAGTGTTTCTTGTAGAATTGGGAATACTTCATTCTTCCTTTACGAGTAATATTTTCAAAATTTGATATATTCTTTTGGCTATTGAAGGCTATAGTGTTTCTTGTAGAATTTGGAATACTCCATTCTTCATTTACGACTAATATTTTCAAACTTTGATACATTCTTTTGGCTATTGAATGTGGAATATTTCATTCTTCCTTTACGACTACATTTATCTTACTTTTGCATGTTCTTTTAGAGATTCTTGAACAATTCAATCTTCATGAAGTTCTTCATTTATTCAACATTGCTATATTCATTTGGCTATTTGAATTTGGCCAATCTTGTAGTATTCTAATCAATCGCTTCATATATCTCTTGCATTATTAAACATTGTTATATTCCTGAGTTTATTCATCCGTTCTCCAGTGTTCACACATGATAAGTTGAAATTTGCTGAGCAGATTTCAGTTTATTATTATTTTTTTTTTTTATCTTAATATGTTGCCGAAAAATTTGAAATCATTTACACTGTTTAAAAAGAAAAGAAAAGAAACGATTTTTATAATATAATAAAAATATTCACTAATAAAGAATATCATTAATGCATTTTATAAGTAGATTATGCTTGAAATCTTTATCCGAAAATGTGTCCTTCAAAAGCCGGAGTAAGTAATCTGGTTTTACTGTAGTAAGAACATTTTAATCACCAAAAAAACATTGAATATATATTCATAATTAAAAAACAGTAATCGTATTAGAAACTATTAGTTGTAGAATTGCCTGCTTTAACTAATACATGTTTAGTATTTAAAAAATCTTCTTGACTAATATACAGGTTACCCATAAAATTTAGAATTTATGTAAGAACAAAACGCATAACAGAAATCTTAAGCAAAAAAAGAAAAAAAAAAAAGTATCAAGAAATCATAGTCAGGCAATAAATTATGTTCAGCAATTATTGTTAAAAATTGGAAAAAAAGAAAGCATTTTAAATAAAAACTATAGAATTTCAAACGATTTTATAAAAAAGCATCTGAAAGAAATTTAAGAAAAAAAAACGCATGAAAGAAATTTAAATAAACCATTAAGAATAGCTTGTGAAAGAAATTAAAAATTTAAAAACCAATACGACATGTTGAAAGTGGTACAGAAAACGAAAAACTGATATCGAGAACATGAAAAAAAGTGACCAGGGGAATGAAAAACCCCTCTCTAAAACAATACCCTTAACATTATCGGTAATAAAGATATTGGAAATAAGACACCTTGAAGCTTGAAATTATAAAAATTTTTATTAAGAACAACCATTGTTACATTTGCACTCACAGAAAATTAAAAAAAATGGAAGGATAATAGAGAAATAAAAATAGAGAATGTGATGAACTGCTTTCAATGAATTACTCCTTGGTTCTATTTATGTTTGCAGTATTCGTAAACCACAATTTTCTGTTTTCAATCAATTTCTTTCTTTCTTTTAAACATATTTGTGACCGCACTAAAGCCATGTTTCACTAAATATGAAGAAGGAAATGTAAAGAAGAATAAAGTGTAGAAAGATTTCTAATTTCCTGTACTAAAAAGAGTTATAAACAGAATAATGTATGTACATATATAAAACGCAGTAATAACTATTAATTCTTTTCATAATATATCAGCAAAATTAAAGCTATTTGAATATTTTAATACTTACAACAAGGCCCAATTTTCCTAATGGGTATCAGTAAGATGGGTATTAGTAAGTTCCAAAAATTTTTAACTTTTAATACTCTTAAAGCGTACGTATTTAATTAATATTTTCAAAACATATAATTCAGTTGTGCTTCTTTTTTATTTATTTATTTTTTTCAAAAATGTAACATGAATATAAAATTTTCAAAATATTAAAGAATTTTTTTATCAATATTTTCCTAACAATTTTACTTTTCCATGAAATACCAAACTTCTGTATCTAACTTATTATTAATTGACTAGTATTTCAAATATTTATAATTTTTGTTGTTCAAATAAATTAAAAATTCTAAAATAAGGTTGGAAGGTCATTAAATTAAACTTCACAGTGTAATTAGATAGATATATGCCTTGAAAGCTAAATTGAAACTTAACAAATTATAATGGATTCAAAACTGAACATGGATGGACATGGAAACTGAATGGATTTGAAAAATATTCCAAATAATAATCCATTCCAAAAATATTATATAAAAGTTTTATTTTCCTCCCAAATGTGATATTTTCATTCTTTCATATAAGAAAGAATATGAAAAAAAAAAAAAAAAAAAAAATTTAAATAAATAAATAAACAATAGAAATGCTGAAAATAAATATAATATTGATATTAAGCAATTATCTCCATTGTTTACGATTAATGCACTAACACATGAAGCACGTTGTTAGAATGCAAAATTAGTAGTAGATTAGGCATTGCTCCGGATATATGAAATAATAAGAGATTATTGTTTTAACTAGATCAATGAAAATATAATAGCCTAAATTAAATACAGTATTAATGCGAATTATAAACTGCGAAGGTGAACTCAGAATAGGAATATGAAATCGAGATAACATTTTTATTGAAAACATTACTTAACTTACATTTTCACTTTTATCTTTCAGCGAGTAAGTAAATTATTATTTTTTTTTTTTTCCATTTAACTTTAGGGAAAAAAATCTATACATTAAGATAAATGAAAAGTAGTTCAATCGATGCATTTTCAACCTCTATCGTTTTCATTCACGTTTCTCGTAAAGGCGTTCTAAATTCAAGTAAAATATATTCATTCAATTTACTTTTATTAATTATTTTCAAAACGTATTTTAACATAACATTCACAGCTATCTTATCATTTGGCGAATTTGCATTTAAATATTAAAAAAAAAAATATCTAAAGAGTGATGTGAGATGCACATTGATTGTCTTGGTAGTTTCTGCAAACTTTTTTTCTAGTTTATTACGGTTTCTTTTCTAGTTTTCTTTCACTCTCCCTCCTCTTTCTCTACTTCATTCTTAATTTCAAAGTATAGTGAGAATTTCCTATCAAGTTGGCAATTTAGTGATGGTCATTTACAATCCTGTTTTTTTTTTTTTTTTTTTTTTTTGCGTGTGTATGACTGGAGAGTAATAGCCGGATATCGTTGTTACATCTTTTATGACTCAACTCTCCCTTTACTGAAAATAGTTAAACAAAGCGGATCCCCACTCCCAGATTTCCAAAGGGGAAAAGAACCAGTTTCATTTTCCCCCGCCTTTTCCTGACCTTCCATTTTCTCTCTCTCTTCCAACTAATCAGATTGAGCAAAGAATTAAGTTTGCCCAGAAAATAACTTTTATTTTATAAAAGATTTTCTTTTAATTATTTTTGTAATATTTACAATCATTTCACAGCCTTTGCTTAGCTTAAACATCATTTATTAATATTTAATTATAAATTTAAAACTTTATAATTGGATGTACTTATGTAAAAGAAGGTATGCGAATTGAATTTCCCGAGTAACATAGCATATTCTCTACCTCATCCTCTCAACATATTAAAAACCTTCGAAATAAATTTAATAAATCTATCCGCATCTTTTATCCTATAATTTGTTGAAATGCTAACCTGCCACTACATAACAAACTGTTTATTTGAATGTATTACATTGTGCAAGCAGGGCCTGAATGGCCGATTGGCTAGCGCTCTGGCGCCCGGTACCGCAGGTTTCGGGTTCGAGTCCCGGCGGTGCCATGTATGTTTGTAGTGGTTCGAATCCACTTTAAACCGTAGGTCCCAGTCTAATAGGATCGTAGAGCGTTGCGGGGGCATTGTTACTCCGCGTCCGTGGCTTATCTTCAAGTTACACGCGCCTCATGGGTAATGCGAAGTGAGTAACGTCGGTGCAGCGCTTCCCTTAAGGCAGTGCTGAACAAACTACGGCCTGCCGGAAGATTCTATCCGCCCCGCGAATAGAATTTTAATTTGTGGGTCCAAGGCAAGTTAAAAGAAATATATATTTATATATCCATCTCCTTTTCTACTTTGATTAAATATTTTTTTTTTTTACCTTTTTTTCAAAAGACATGATCTTTTTACTTTCTCTATTGTTGTTCTACAAAACATAAATCGACGAAAATAGCAAGCACAGGCAGCTTTCAATCGGTATAGTGTTAAAAGCGAAAGTTCTTTGTTAACTGTTTATTTACTTTTAGTTATAGCTTTAGATTGGCGCCAACAAGCGACATCTCTTTCTCGGGAAGAAGACATATGGGAATCCAATATAGGTGAATTAGACCTCACATGTGGCAGACTGCGCATTTTAAGCTCCAGTCAGTGGCTTTTTCTTTTGGCGCGAGTTCTAATATTATTGTTTGCGTATGGAAAGATTGCGGACATATAGCATCATTGTAAATAGTGGTGAAATTATTAAAAGTATAGCGTAGCTAGTGCTTGTTTGGGTTATTCGTAAAATATTTCAATCCCAAAATGGCTACTAAAAAAAAACGCAAAGTTGATTCAGAATGTCGTGCTTTTAATGATGAATGGACCTGGAAATATTTTTTTACAGTTGTAAAAGATAAACCAACGTGTCTCATCTGCAATGAATCTGTAGCAGTCTTCAAAGAATATAACATTTCCCGTCATTTCACATCTAAGCATAAGAATTCCAATTACGAAGCAATGTTCGAATATGAAAGAAAGTAAAATGCAGAAAATTTTTGTAAAAAATTATTAGGCCGACAAAATTTTTTCAAGAGGGTAAACAGTATCCAAGAAGCAGCTACACATGCATGTTACATTGTAGCATACAATATTGCTAAAAATAATAAAGCTCTCAGTGATGGGAAGTTTGTTAAACAATGCATGCTCCAAGTTTGGGATGTTTTATGTCCAGACAAGACAAATAATTTTGAGACTGTAAACTTATCTCGAAAAGCGGTGACTTCTAACAATCATCTCAAGTAGTTGTTTCTAAATATGCCAAAGTTAGAGTTTTACAAATCATTATCGAAAGTTAATTTCCCAAATTTGATATTTCACGCCCTGAAAATCAGTGTTATGTTTGCTTCATGTTATATATGTGAACAAGTGTTTTCAACTATGAACCATAGAAAGAATTATTCAGAAGTAGACTGACAGATGAGCATTCAGCCTCATTCCTTAGAATCAGTACATCTCACTTCGAACCTCAATATAAGGAACTTTTAAAAATGAAATCGCAATTTCATTCATCTCATTAATATATTTAAATTGTAATACTTGTATATAGTTTTTAAAATTTAAAAAAATTTATCTTGGCCCACCAAACTTTTTTTTTTTTTTTTTCGATTTTTGGCCCGCGACTGAAAAAGTTTGCCCATCCTTGCCTTAAGGCAACCAAGACAGCTGTTTAAGTGTTTGCCAGCTGCATTATAATAAAAAAAAAAAAAAAAAACATTATGCAAGCCCAGTTTGGGGTTATGCAGCAAAAGGTAACTTGGAAATCATTCAAAGTCTTGAAAACCAAATCCTTCGGATGATTACCAACTCTCCTTGGTATTTCAGAAATCAGGATATTAGGCAATCGCTTAACCTCACAAACATTCGCCAATTCATACTTAAAAAATTTCTAGAATAATCTTCCTCACACTCGTGATTCGGTTTATAAAATCTCTTCCCAGTTATCACATTTTTTTTTTTTGTTTGAAAAGATCGCGTACTGTTCTCAACATATAATACATTGTTTTCTCCTCAAGTAAAATTACTTCTCCTAAAGTACCATTGCTGTTAGCCCCACCTGATGATGGGGCCTCCTATTCTTATAGTTTTTTTTTTTTTTTTTCTCATTACAAATAAATATTTTTATATCTTCAATTCTTTTTTATTCTTTAACTTACTCTTATTTTCTATCTATTGCCTTTTATATTAATTAAATGTATATAATGTGTGGTATAATATTTCAATGGGCATTGACCTAAAGCAACGCTTCTCCAACATCAAAATAAAAGTGCGTAGTTGCTGAGCAGCAAAATAAACCATCTAGAACTCATGTTTTTCCTAAAATATTGGAAATATGAAATATGTTCTAGATCAGCCTTGATAATTGTACATTTATTATCCTTTTTATTATTAAAATAAATAAATTTAAAATCTAAAATACATATTAAAAAACTAATTTTAATTATATTACCATTTAATATATATTTAATTAATATATAACCATACATAATTATATAGATACATTGTTATAAATGCAACTATATATATATATATATCTGGCGCTCGGTGCAACAGGTTTCCGGTTCAGTGCCATGGATGTTTGTAATGGTTTGGAATCCACTTTAAACCGTAGGTCGCGATCTAATATGAGTGTAGAGCGTTGGGCTGACATTCCTACTCCGTAAAAAGAGAACATCTTCTGTCTCCAAATCTGGGGATGTCTGTATTTAAATCAAATGTAGGCAGGCATGATATATATACTATATATATTATTTTATTATTAAATAATATTTAAATACAGTGACCTGTCTGAAGTTAAAATGAAAAATTCTCTTCCATTTTGAAAAAGAAAAAAATTTAAAAGCTAAAATAAATAAAAGACGAAAAGATAAAAAAAAAAAATATTTCTTAAACAATATATGTAACAATATTCACATTCCACGAACGAGAAAGACATGTATCACTACGCGATGTAAAACGTATTCGTGCGCATCTATGGTTACCACAACTCATCTGTCAACCCAAACAGCGACAGTCAGCTCAGTCGCCGCCTATCGCTGTTGGCGTTCAGTGTAGTTAAGATAAGAGTTCGCCAGCCCGATCTGTCCCAAAGACGGAAATCCCCCTATTAACGGTACCTTGGCGACAGTTGCGCCAATAAAGAGCACACGCGCCAACCGCAGCTACAGATTTGGCGGTTTTTAAGTGGCACCAATCTATTCTATTGGTTTGGTAACCTTAGTAGCTGTTAGATTGGCGACGCTTAAAAACCGCCAAGTCTGTCGCCAAGGTACCGTTAATGCGTAAGTACCAATATTAATTGCTATTTAGCTGTATAATATATACGGGGAAAAAAAACTCATTACAAACAAATAATATTATGATAACAACTAATTTCATGTTGCCAATACCAAAACAGGTAATACTGACAGAATAAAGGTACAAATAAATACAAATGTACAAAACAAACTAGAACCATGAAATTGCTCATAACATCCACCCACTTTCTGATTTTCAAATGGTAAATAAAAATCAAAACAGATTCTTGCCAAATTAATTCTTAATACTGAAAATACAAATACAGTTAAAATACAAAATAATAATAGCAATTAATAACATAGAAACTTAGAAACTAAAGCCAACAATATTACACAAGGGAAAGGAAAAACAAGATATAACGTGAAGATCTTACAATTGTTCTACCAAATCTGGTTTTACTATCTTATCGGACTTTTTAAAGTCAATGCTTGTATTTGCGTTCTCAGAAATCAGTTCATTTTTTTGGTAAAGCGCCTTTTTTAAGAAGGTTATCGAGAAGATTAGATTGTTTGTTCAGACCTGGACAAGTCTACATTAAATATTACATCAGCCATAAAACATGTTTAATTTTAGAGCACATAAATTGTCCTTTCAACAAAAACTAGTGAAGGGTTGAATCCGTATAAATAATACGAATGATTACATCAGTACGAAAGGATACGAATTATTCATTTTAAAATGATTTGTATCCAGTAACTTTGATACGATAGCAACCGGTTTCAAGTTCTGCCGCACAGAATAGTAATAATACTCTGTGTAATAATAGTATTATTCTACGTAGTACCAGTACTACTCCATCATCAAATGATTCTTATTTCATGACTTTACAGGGTCACGAACGCAATCTTAACAACAGTGAACGAGTCTGAGCTGCCTATCGTTGTTGGCATTGACATGCTACTATTGGCTACCATAGATGCACACGAATATGTTTTACATTGCGTAGTGATACATATCTTTCTCGTTCGAGGAAAGTGAATACTGTTACATATTTTGTTTTAAAAAATTTTTTTTATCCTTTTTGTCTTTTACTTATTTTGGATTTTTCTATTTTCTTTTTTTTTCAAAATGGAAGAAAGTTTTTAATTTTAACTTTGGGTCAGGCCACTGCATTTAAATGTAATTTAATTATATATATATAATTAAAAGTAATTTAATTATACACTTTGTGGAAGAAAGTGACGGGACACGACACTATAACGACATAAACCCATATTTATTAAAATTAATGGGAGGTAGGGCCTCCCTAGGCTGCGATCACAGCTGCAACCCTTCTGGGCATGCTTTCCACTAAATTAGCCATAGTGGCAAGAGGAATTTCCTTCCAAATGTTTAACAGGAAGTTCCATAGTTCAGGCTTGCTTTTGGGGAGTGGGGTGCAGGCCCTCAACCGACGGTCCAATTCGTCCCAGAGATGTTTAATTGGGTTAAAATCGTGGTTCTGCGCCGGCCACTCCATGCGTTTAACGTTGTTGTTCACATACCAATCAAGAGTCCTCCTTGCAACATGGCATGTTGCGTTGTCGTCTTGATACCAGCAATCATCCATACCGTACGTTGCCCACAAGGTAGGAAGGACATGATTGTCGAGAATATCACAGTATCTATCGGCATTCATCGCACCATCAACCTTCACCAGTGGGCCAGCCCCATACCAGGAGAAACAGGCCCATACCATCAATCTTCCTCCACCAAACTTTACAGTTGGGACGACACACTCGGGCAAAAGGCGTTCTCCTGGTAAATGCCCTACCCAAACACGTCCATCAGAACGGAAAAGGGTAAATCGTGACTAGTCACTCCAAAGGACTAGTCACTCCAAAATATATATATATATATTTAATTAAATGTAATTTAATTTACAGCTGTGATAAATATGCCCGAAATGTCTTATATGTAGATGAAAGTAAATTTAAGAAACCTGGATCCAATGGACGCATAATTGCATATTGAAAAAAAATAATAATAAAGGAATTTAATTGGAACTATAAAGAGTGGGTATGTTGTGAGAGAGGAGGTGTACTTGTGTAGGGGTGTATATCAACAAGAATAGTTAATTTGATATTTATTGATGACATAATGAATCATGCTCTTTATTTAAACATATTTATTTGAAAATTAAAATTAAACAATCACAATTTATTTATTTATTACAAATTAAAACTCTCAGACCAAAAATTTGGAATTTTATCAAGATAATGATCTTGAGCACACGGCTCTCAACATTCGATTCTATGATTGCCCACAAATTCTGAAAACCCAACGTTAGTCGTCGAATTTAACACAATAGAACACATATGAGAACTGGAGGTTAGAATATGAAGACAAGATATTAAAACGAAAATCAAACTAAAAACATCAACGATCGAATAATGGAGGAACTAAAAAAAAAAAAAAAAAATGACGGTGTTAACATAGTTTTGTTAACAAAAAACCAAAGAAATTACCAAAAATTCTCATTCTGAACTATTTTTTTGTATTGATAGATAGAGCTATATTTCATTGAAATTTGTAAATATATAAACATTTTTGAGAGCTACTGTAAGTACAAATTAATAATTAACTTTAACATGCAAATTTCGAAATATGCAAGCTTGCTTGACCTTCGAAATAAATAATCTATTAAAAATATTAGATAAAAACAATTAAATTAATTAAATAAATGATTTTATTTATTTTACAAATTGTGTTTGAAAAAATATTTCTTAATAATCTAGGAAGGGGGGGCGGTAAAATAATTTCAAAGTCAGCATTGTTCGCAAAGTTAAACAGAGAAGTACCAGTATTATTGTTTGCTTTACGCCTCCAAGAGTTATGTTGAGCATTAAAATTACTACATAAAATAGTATTAAGAGTAAACTAATTAGAGAGGAGAGAACGCAAATGAGGTAAATAGTAGTGATTATATCTGAAATATAAATAGAAGGTGATTTGGGGTATTGCCAATAGAGATATTTACAATGGACTTTAAATAGAATAGCAACTGATTTCAAAGTGTGGTAAATAACGTTTAACAAAAATTCTTGTTTCACCAGAGACTTTGGGGGACTGAGGCCCATCTTTTATACTTAAGAATATTGGGATTATTTTTAGGAGTTAGTAGGGTTTCCTGGAGAAGGATTAAATCAGGGTTATAAGAATTAGTAAAATAAATTAGTTCAATAATTTTAAGCGTGATACCAAATGCATTCCAGTAATAAATTTTTGTCCCGGCATCCTGAACAACCATTATTCATTGAACTGAAGATTTTCAAAGCATTCAATGATTGCTTGGAGTTTTTCAGTTGAGGAGTTGCATTTTAGCAATTTAGCTTTCATCCTGAGCATCAAATTTATTAGCCAAGAATATAGCTAGATTATTTGCAGAAGAATTAAAATTAATGTTAGCAGAATGGCATTTCACCGGATTTACAAAATCAAAATGGCTAATTATTTTAGCTGATCTTTTAATATTATCGGTAGCGCAGCAATTATGATAGTTACAGTTACTTATTAGATAAAATTAAAATTTTCTGACCTTTTGCAGAGTTTCTTTCTTTTAATCCTTACTACGGTCTTGCATTGGTTATTAAAGCTTCATCTTTATTCCTTTGCCCTTGTTACCTTTTTTTTACTTTTAAAACGTACCAAAATTAGTGTCGAAATAATCGAAATCTCGTGAAAACTACCATGAATATTTTTATATCCATTTTATATATAAACTACCATGAATATTTAAATGAAGTGAGTTATAAATTTAGGTTGATAGGATTTAGGATTGCTTTAATTCAATGAATGTAAACTAAAAATGATTGATTTTCTGTAGTCGGGCAACGCCAGATCATATTTCGACAGCAATCGACGGGTCGCTGGTCAGTGAGGTAAGAGGGCCTTTCTTCTAGGAAACTAACTAGCCACAAATATTTTCTCTTCCTTCAAATATAATTCTCAGATAGAATGATTATAACTATGCAGGATCAGTGAGGTCTGAGTCTTTCTTTTAAATAGAGGGATTGTAGTTTTGTTTGAATCAGTAAATGTGACTGTTTCATTTCGCTGTTTTTGCTTGATTATTTATTTAAAAATCATTCAATTAAGTTTTACTTATATTTAACGACTTTTCGCGATTGGAGAATTTTCATGCTTGACGTTATTTTTTATGGTGTTGTATTATTCATAGACAGGCTGAATAATACAATAGCATAAAAAATAACGTCAATAAAAAAAAAGAATAAATAAAACATACTAACTAATAATGCAACCACCTAATATTTTGTTTAAAAAATAATAATTTTATAAATTTATATTGCGATTTACCAATACAAATGTGCAGGCCGAATCGCAGTTTAAAGGACAAAGAAATTTCGAGACATTTCCTTGTCACCAAAAGGGAGATAAGGTGTTTTTAAGTTAGGAAACAGACAATGAGGTTTCCCCTTTTCCCCATATCAATAAGCAGTCTTAAGCCATAACGATGAGTTGACGGGGAGAAAGAAAAGTATTTATAGGGAAGAATAATTCGTTGAATTTCAAATTTTGTTATTGTTAAATTTTAATGCCTCATAAGAAAAGAAAACTTTTCAATCAGATGCAAGAGTAGAAGAAAGCAAATATGCTTCTTTGAACAGACGTGAATCTAAATTAAAGAGTTAATAAATTTTATTTTTTGCAGCCGTATAAAGTCAAGTTATATGTGCTAATCAAGGAAATAAATTTAATTGAATTTCGAATGGGTAGACTGAGATTGATGGTTCATATAAAAAAAGTCCATCAAAATACGGACAAATTATCATCCTCGCATTGTAAAAACGAAGGACCAGATAGGAATAAATTTAACTTTCGAAAATTGCATTGCTTCTATTGTTTCCGAATTGACCAAAATTATAAACATGTAGTTTTAGAATTTAAATATTTGCGAAGATTTAGTAAATTTAACGTATCGAAATAATGGGGGATTTCGACTATTGGGATAGGTCGAACTCTATCTTAACCACAGTCAACGCCAACAGCGATAGGCGGCGACTGAGCTGTAGACGTAGGGTTTGTGGTAACCATAGATGCGTACGAATATGTTTTACATCGCGTAGTGATACATTCCTTTCTGGTTCGTGGAATGTCAATATTGTTACATATATTGTTTAAGAAAAAAAAATTTTCTCCCTTTCGTCTTTTATTTATTTTATCTTACTTTTTTTAAATAGTATTTTTTTTTTTTTTTTTTTTTGAGTACCATACAATAATTTTAGAAACTTTAATCTTTAATTTCATACTAACAATAAAGCAGCCATTTATAATTCAAAACATATATATTAATTAAGATGAGGAGGTTTAAGGGGTATTTCCCCCTGTTGGTACTCCGTAATCGGTACGCCAGTTGCCAGTTGCCAGTTTCGCGATTGGAGAATTTTTCATGTTTGACGTTATTTTTTATGGTGTTGTATTATTCATAGACAGGCTGAATAATACAATAGCATAAAAAAAATAACGTCAATAGAAAAAGAACAGAATAAATAAAACATACTAACTAATAATGCAACCACCTAATATTTTTGTTTAAAAAATAATAATTTTATAAATTTATATTGCGATTTACCAATACAAATGTGCAGGCCGAATCGCAGTTTAAAGGACAAAGAAATTTCGAGACATTTCCTTGTCACCAAAGGGAGATAAGGTGTTTTTAAGTTAGGAAACAGACAATGAGGTTTCCCCCTTTCCCCATATCAATAAGCAGTCTTAAGCCATAATGATGAGTTGACGGGGAGAAAGAAAAGTATTTATAGGGAAGAATAATTCGTTGAATTTCAAATTTTGTTATTGTTAAATTTTAATGCCTCATAAGAAAAGAAAACTTTTCAATCAGATGCAAGAGTAGAAGAAAGCAAATATGCTTCTTTGAACAGACGTGAATCTAAATTAAAGAGTTAATAAATTTTATTTTTGCAGCCGTATAAAGTCAAGTTATATGTGCTAATCAAGGAAATAAATTTAATTGAATTTCGAATGGGTAGACTGAGATTGATGGTTCATATAAAAAAAGTCCATCAAAATACGGACAAATTATCATCCTCGCATTGTAAAAACGAAGGACCAGATAGGAATAAATTTAACTTTCGAAAATTGCATTGCTTCTATTGTTTCCGAATTGACCAAAATTATAAACATGTAGTTTTAGAATTTAAATATTTGCGAAGATTTAGTGAATTTAACGTATCGAAATAATGGGGGGATTTCGACTATTGGGATAGGTCGAACTCTATCTTAACCACAGTCAACGCCAACAGCGATAGGCGGCGACTGAGCTGTAGGCGTAGGGTTTGTGGTAACCATAGATGCGTACGAATATGTTTTACATCGCGTAGTGATACATTCCTTTCTGGTTCGTGGAATGTCAATATTGTTACATATATTGTTTAAGAAAAAAAATTTTCTCCCTTTCGTCTTTTATTTATTTTATCTTTTTCAAAATGGAGAAGTTTTTTATTTTAACTTTGAGACAGGTCACTACATTTAAATATAATTTAATAATAAAATAATCTATGTATATAAATATCATGTCTGCCCACATTTGATTTAAAGACAGCAGATTTCGAGACAGGAGATGTTCTCTTTTTATGAAATAGTGATGTCAGACCAACGCTCTACACTCATATTTGACTGCGACATACGGTTTAAAGTGGATTCCAAACCATTACAAACATCCATGGCACCGCCGGGACTCGAACCCGAAATCTGTTGCACCGAGCGCCAGATATATAAATATAGTTGCATTTATAACAATGTATCTACATAATTATGTATGTTTATATCTTAAATTTCATAAGTTTTTTTAATATGTGTTTTAGAATTTTATATTTTATATTTATTTATTTTAATAATAATAATAATAATAATAATGAAAAGGATAATAAGTGTACAAATATCAAGGTTGATTTAGAACGTATTTCATATTTTCAATATTTCTGGAAAAACACGAGTTCAGGATGGTTTATTTTGTCTGCTCAGCAACCACTCACTTTTATTTTGATGTTGGAAAAGCGTTGCTTTTAGGTCAATGCCCATTCAAATATTATACCACGCATTATATATATAATTAATATAAAAGGCAATAGATATAAAAAAAAAAGTGTAAGTTAAAGAATCAAAAAGAATTGAGGATTTAAAAATAAAAATATTTATTTGTAATGATAAAAATATATATATATATAAAAATAGGAGGCTCCCACCATCAGATGGGGCTTTCAGTAATGGTACGTTAGGAGAAGAAACGAGGAGAATACAATGTATGTTGAGAACAGTACGCGGTCTTTTTCTATTTTTAATTTAAAAAAAAAAATGATAACTGGGAAGAGATTTTATAAACCGAATTACGAGTGTGAGGAAGATTATTGTAGAAATTTTAATTATGAATTGCCGAATGTTTGTGAGGTAAGCGATTGCCTAATATCCTGATTTCTGAAATACCAAGGTGAGTTGGTAATCATCCAAAAGGATTTTGTTTTCACGCCTTTGAATGATTTCCAAGTTACCTTTTGCTGCAGAGCCCCAAACTGGACTTGCATAATGTAATACATGAAACCTTTATGTAACACATTCTGAAAATGTTTATTCCTCTCTGAAATAGATATGCTTAAAGAATTCTGTAGGCAGTTGTAAAGTGCAACATTTTCTTTTTCCCGAGTGCATTAAGTATCAGAATACCTAGTCATTTCAAAGAATTGATAAAAACAAGTCTTTCACACTTAAACACAAAGGTTGCACCAATCAGAAATTATCGTAACGAAATTGAGCAGGCAAATGCAATCTAAGATTTAGTGCCCTGAATAAATCATTGGAACTCTAGAGCACTTGAAATGTTTTTAAAAGAATGAAGTGCAGTTCTAATCTTAATTGGTTATAGAACTTGATTTCGAATTTAAAAAATTATTTCAATAGGGAATATGACCAGACATTTTTTTTTATTTTCAAGGGCAAGAGAAAATGACAAACTCTTACGAATTCAAAACAGTGTAAAGCACAAGAAAAAAAGTCAATGTCTCATCAGCAAAGTTCTAGCACTCCAATATCTTTTCACCTCGGAGTCCCCATGCAAAGTAGGACATCCTGCTATATGTTGCCTGCCATGCCTTTCCCCACAAAGTGGGCAATTTGGGTTATGAAAAATGCAAATGCAGTGCAGATGGCCTACAGCAAGTCTGAATTTCACGAGGTTCTTCTAAAATAAGTCTTATTTTATTTTTGATATAAAGGTTCATAGAATGAAAAGAGTTGCAAGTATTTGGCAGTGGACTATCAGTGTACCCTTCTTACCCAGCAAATTTGCCGGATCATTACCTAAAATGTCCAGGGATCCATTGAAGGGCGACGTGTCGTCCCTCTACCTTCAATCTTTCAAGAAGACCTCGACATTCTAAGAT
>BPLR01021270.1:0-87829 GCA_021605095.1 Caerostris extrusa | reverse complement strand
CGAGAAGTAATGATGTCGCGGTCAGCACCTTGCGGATTGACCTCTACTATAACTCACACGCTGCGAAGGTGTGGAAATTCGATCGCCCGAATACACCTACTAAACGACCTAATTCTCGACGAGTTTTGAGAAAATGTAAGCCCTGAACTTTATCTTTACTAATCCAAGGACATTTTTGACTTTGTTACCTCTTATCGAAGGGTTAGTAAATGATTCAACTTGAAGCTGAACTTATTCAGTAAATTTTATTTTACTTTTTGATGGCAATATTACATAAATAATAATCCTGGGTTACTTAGAATGCATTTGATTTTTAATGTATTAGTTTTAAATCAAAAATAACTAATGTCCCATTCATGTATCACTCCAACAACTTTAACTGTTAAAGTTTTTAATATTCGCACGCCATGAAAATCCATCTTTGTTCTGAACGATAGATGAAAAGTATAATGATGTAGTATGTTTAATAATAGACCACGTTGGTAATGAGTAGTACCCACAATAATTGATCAATGTGTTTTTTTAATGTCTTCCTTCTTCATCTATGGACAAGCGCAAACATGTGCGGCGGTTTTTAATTATCATATGGTGATGAGTGATTCGAATAATTACAAATAAACATTATTCTGAATATATATATATACTCTCTAAAAGAAGAAGACATTGATATAAATCTTGCCCACTTACTGTATTAAGCAATAATATTTACACAGATTGTATGGGGTGTGTATTTCTCTTCTTAATTATCAGGTCCACAGAAGGTTTTTCAGAACTTAGATTAGATAAAAATGTAGGATAAAGCTAATGAGTCTGAGGCCCAGTTATGCACAATGCAATGCAGAAGATACAATGCCGTGTTACTATAAGTCATATATCCATTATTAATAGTTGTGAACCATATTTACCATTTGAGGTGAATTCGCGGGAATCTTGCCCAAATTTTTACTTGATAAAATAGACTTGCCACAAAATACAAATTGGTTGCGACTAGCCCTTCGAAAATGTCTAGGTGTAGTGTAATCATATACATCGGTTCAAAACTGCTCAAATTCACACAATAGAGTTTTCTACTGAAACCAACATTTGTCTGAATGATTTTAAAAGAACACTTGTAGAAATACAATTTGGATTGCAAGTTGCATGTTTTAGAGCTAATTAATTTTCCAAGAATGCAAAAGTTATTCTGCTGGCATAAGAACAAGGAAAACTTTGTTTGGGATTCATATCATATATTCAATCAGTTTGTTCTGGCTGGAAAACCCAAAGGTCTATACCAGGCAATTTATATTGTTATAATTTTGTTACCATGTAAATGTTTATATCAAAATAGACAAAGGATGTGCAACTTATTTTTGTTTTGAGTTCATGAAAGAAACTAATAGATATAATTTGAATATATGGGGCCGAACAATAATGAATTTGTTTCAATAATAATTTTTTCGGAATTATGAAGGTAGAAATGGGTTATAATTTGTTTTCTACCTTCATATTCAATATAAAATTTATTATATATTAGAAAGTAATAACAGATTGTAAAAATGTTAGCAATAATATTTATGTATATCTCACTGGTCCTTATTAATTTTGATTTTTCTTTACATATCAGAGTGATGTTTCAATGCACTCAAGATCCCTTTGGTATGATACCCTACGGTTTTGCAATGAAGCTCGCCTGGATGACGTGATGCAGGCACGTGATCAGGTGGAAGTGTGGCGTTTAACTGCTGCTGGAGTGCTGAAGAATCAATCTTTCACTTCACTTCTGTGTGATGGGAAAGGCTGCGGATCCTAAGCGACTTTGATGGTGAGGCAGATTGTAATGGCTCCGAAAGGCTCGAAACCAGTATTTCCCAGGCTGCACGACTCGTGGGTTTGTTCGCGATCTACAGTTGTTAGTACTTATGCGAAGTGATGAATGACGTTGAAACCATCAGTAGACGACATGGTGGAGCGGAAACACAGGCCGGTGGCGAAGGCGGAGTAGGTCATACGCAGGCGAGTAGGTGAAAGGTATTGCTTTGGGGATGTTTATCGCCTTGGACGTCTCCTGAGGGCGTGCTGTTGGCTGCACCTGTCAGTGAGCAGACCATGAAGGCTGCAGCGTCTGCGAACATCATTGCAGACCAGTTGCACCCTTACACGGCCTCTGTTTTCCAGCTGGAAATCGGAATGTTCCAACAGGGACAATAAAATACAAAAAGGCCAGAGCGCGCACTTGGCCTGGGCCACGCCACATTTACGAGGAAAATCTTGGGTTCTCTATTTGGCACAGTTTGCATGAGCTTTAAAATTCTTTTGAAAATTATTAACCGTAAACCATGTCAGTGATGTCTCCACATCAAGAGTGCAACCTAATTTAGTTAAATTTACTGCCAGTTTTCTCTATTACTTTGCATACAGTAGCGGTGTGTTGTTCTTTTATGTATTTCACACTATCACAGAGGCAAATTATCATACTTGGATTTATTCCTAAAACTGAGTTGCAGAAGCTGGAAAAACCTCATGGTTCATTCTGAAAAGGTATCAACAACTTCCTGGTTTCTCTGTCACGCTGTAATATTCCTTGAAAAGCGGCATATCTTTTCGCTATAAGTTTATTAATTACTTTGATAAGATGTCGCATTTGTTCAAAATGTACAGTGATTCATCGATGATGATTCGGCGGTGAAGGGACAAACTTTGATAATTGCAGTTTAACAAAACGTGTGAGCCCGCTGCATGCATGGTTAGAGGAACCACCTTTTTGAGAAACGATCAAACGCTACCGAAACCCATCTGCCGTGATGGATAATCGAAAGATCTTCTGGCTGAAAACACTTATTTACGCTCATTAGCTTCTTAATCTCATTTTTATTTTCCTTATTCTAAAGTTTACAACTGTTCTGAACAAGCTGCATTGCGGTTCCAAGCCAATTACTGATTCCAACTCAAATTAACAAATTATGGTTTACCAAAATCATATCTGCTGAAAAAATTCGGCATCATTTATTAACCAGGTGTTTCTTCGGTTCATTAAAACATTTATACAAATTTGATGGTCGCCATCTTAAGGTTCTATCATCTTTGTAATAGATCCAAACCACTTACGATGTGACGTTATCCAATAAGCAGCTATCTTTTTCTATTTTTTTTCATGCTCAATTGTGTTCGTTTCATTCCCAAAGCGTCCTTTTCTAGTACCTATATTGCAAAAAAAATGCATCGTTTATTGATTAGCTTTTGCGTTTAAATGTGTCCATAATATCAGAGAATTAGCATTGATATTTTTAAAGATATAGCAAACGTTATAAATAAGCAATTCAACTCTATACAATTTATTATTAAAAACCTCATCCATTATATACCAAATAGGCATTATATATTGTAATTTAATATGCATTATATCTGTGCATTTTTAATAATTAGTCTATCTAGTCACAGGAAATGTAACTAAAACTTATTTAAATGAACATATTTCAAATTTAATATGTACTTACTAAGTCTAGACCTAATGTATTATTTCATCCAAACTTCATACGCTCTATCTTGTAATATTAGGTCCTCATATTATGTAGTTGTGTCTAACTAACAATTTAAGATAAATTTCTTGAAGACAATTTCTCGCAGTGCTACATTTGGATTACTAATGGGGCGCATACATAAAAGTTATTTTCTGGATTCTTTTATCTGGAATGAAGAAATCAGTTATATATTTTCTAATATTAGGATATTCCGGTAGGTGTAATTTTCGGCTACGATGGTAAGTATCGTTAATTTCCGTACTAAAAAATTAGAACTACATATCAAACTTCATCATAAACCATTATGTTACTTTAATTGTTAATATGCGAAAGTAATCGGTTTTGTCGATAAATTTTATGGAAAAGAATAAAGCTTCAAAAATTAGCTAATGATCTATTTTACCATCAGAACTTTTAAAATTAGATGACAATTAATAAACTACGCATTATTTCTATAATTTTTAAAAATAGATTTCTGGAAGTTACATTATGGATTTCTTGAAGATATTTTACTTAGGTTATATTTTAGAAGAAAATCAACAAAAATTTAAAACCATGAATGGAGAAAGGTAATTAATAAAATTTAATATAAAATTAATACCTGATATTCTTTTTCAGAGTTTTAAATGAATTTATAAAACTTTGAAATTACACTTAACAACAATTCTATATATGTTAAATAGGGAATAATAAACAAAAATTATTAATATTAACAATCAATTATATAATAGAAACCTAATATTTAAAATACGTAATTTAAAAAAATTTATTAATTGAACTATTATTTATACACCTATAAAATTATTACATTATTTTCAAATGAAAGAAAATTTATTTTTATACGATATTGTGGACATGATAGAGATCAGGAATAAAAGTCAAAAATAGAATTCCATTACATAAAAGAATCAGTTTTTCATTTTTTAAATCACTAACGAATAACAGAAGTTTATCACAAATTTTGTTCACGCTTAATATTGTAATTTCCAACAATCCAGATAATTTATAAACATGAATGCTGATAAAAAAATCTCAAAATCAGGAGTTTATAGAGAGATTTTCAATAAAATATTTCACAAACTTACTAAATTATCAGTATCAACTTGTTTAGATGAAAGATATGGCTAAATAACTTTCTTAAATAATCACCGTATCAAATATTATTATTTTTATTCTTTTTATCCTCATTAAAAACTTGAACAACTCTTTATATTTCTTTATTGATGAAATAAAGTTAATCGCATCCATAAATAAAGTTCAATGAAAAAATAAAGCATTTAACTTTATACGAAAGTCGAATATGATGTTCATAAAATTTTCGTGTTAATGCCCTCCTTTTCATATTTTTTTATTAGTACTCTAATGCTTTTTCTAACAACGCAAGCTTAATTTATTCTATGCTATTTGTTTCATCTAGTTTTTGTTTTTCTTTCCCTTTTCTTCTGATTCTAATTTTGCTTTCTTTTCTTTAATTACCATTTTATTTTTCACCAAATCAGTATGAAAATCAATTTATACATATGAAAATTGATGATAAATATGAATCAATCATGAAGGAATATGAATCGTGGTTATGAGTTTCATATGAATCAATATGAAAATTGATTATTTTTTATTATCACTTAAAAAAATATTATTGAGAAAGTGATTATCTTAAATGGGTAATATTTTGCATCACCCAGAACAGCTAAATTCATTTCTTTAACCACCCATATGTCTTGTGTTTGTAAACTTGCATAATTTGTCCTTATTTAGTCTCAACGATATCCGACATATTCAAAATGAAAAGCCCGAAGGAATTAGTCCAAGAAAATTGATCTTTCTTCAATCACTGTACTCAAAGATCCAGCATACACTCTGAACTCATCAATCAAACCCTGCCAAAAACGAAATCAAATGGCCCAATTGTTCACACGCTAAGAACTATTATTTCGTCACAAAATCAACTGATCTCTCTGCTTCGAAGGGACCATGAAAAATATTATGGTATACAAATAAAAGACACCCTCTTTCACACACAATGGACTGTAGCACTCAAACTGTTTATTTCAAAATCGAAAACAGAATATTATTAATTTTTTACACTTCTTGCTCGTTAAAGAAATCTCACACAATCGGCATACACGGAATGAACTGTTCCTCTGTTGCCAGTTTACATTTTATTTTTCAAAAGCACTTAAGCCTCATGGTGCTATTTATACTCAAGCGGCAATGAACTAGAAATAGCCAATTAAATAACTAAATAAGCTTAAATATAATAAAGTATATAAAATACATTACTTAAATAAAAACATTTGACTACATCTGTCAACTATTAAACTTTATACTTTTAACTAGATTAATTTATTATATACACAATGATATCGTTATACTTGACAGCGAAAAATGCAAATTAATGATAGTAAATCACATATTGTTCTTGATACTAAATCCATATTGATTAGATAAAATGAATAAAATATTTTAATCCTTATGAGTTTAACTTAAATAAATTTTTTGGGAAGTGAATAAAACTATATATTTTGTTATATAGATCTATACGTTTTTTAACAATATAGGCAACTGAATAAACCTATAAATTCTGCTATTTAAATGTACACCTTTCCTTTTAACAATGTTAAACTGTTTAGAAAATCCATGACTGGGAAATAAGGCAAAGTTAGTGAGTGAATGTAATCTGATGAAATGATCATCACTCTCCACAGATTGTGAGGAGGAAAGAAAATAAAACGACCCGTCTGGAAAATGCAAAAGACGCGAGCATGTGACAAAGCCCTCACAGATGAAATGTGTGTTCCTCCACGGAGAATTAAGTGTTCTTTTGTCCTTTTCTCAGCCGGGTTAACAGCATTGTGTCGGCCTTCTGGGAACCATGATGTATGATCCGTCAAGTAGCCATGATGGATGAATCAATGTGAACATTGAAACCTTTTTTCCTTCCTCGAAGGGTTAAACTGAGCAATTGTTGTTGTCGTTGCAGTTTGCGAATGAAGCTCTTGTTAATTACATTTTTGGTGTCGCGTCTTGTTGAAGACGGTTGTTTAGCATTTTGAGGAAAATTTTGGTCGGGAAAGGGAACAAATTGAGATGTCTATTTTCTTTGAATGACCATTTAATTAACTAGATTAGCTTATCTTTCTTTCCTTAGAACATTATGTTAATCTGTCATGTTGTTTACCGAAATTTGTTTCAAGATGAGAAAATACAAATAAGAGGTTTGATATATAACTGATAAAAGTTTTGCAATGGTTAATTGCAAACTTAATGCTGTGCGAAACAAATAAGTGATATAAATTCAGTGTGTGAAAGATTTATAAAATAGAAAAGTGTCATACATATTTATCTATTTTTGCGGTTGAAATAATGAAATGAGAATATATAATGCTATTATTAAAAGGCAATCTAGATGGATTAATATCTGATTACATTTACAAAATGTTTTTTTAGATGAAGGAAATTAATAGCATATGAAAAGTTTTGCCATATAATGACATGCAACTTAAATTATTTATACTGCAATCACCTGAGTAAAATTTAAACGTTAAATCCATGAATATGTAATATTTTTAGAAAACCCTATGCAGATTTTGAAAAATTGTACATTTGTATTTATGATACTAGGATACAAATTAGGCAAACTGAAAAAGACAGCACACAAGACTTTTTTGTTTTCAATTGCAGGGGATTATTAAGTTTTTATGAATTTTAGCTCATAGCTTGTTTCATCATTTAAAAAAAAAGTATTCATTATTCTGATGAATTGACAAATTGTTTCAAATGCTAACACTTCTTCAAACCAGTATTACAAAGGATGACATTTGGGGAATTAACATCCTGTTTGCCAAATCCTAAAAGGCCTTTCTGGCTAACAGATTTATACTTGTATTCATTGTGAGTTTTAGAGCCCCAGCCTGTTTGTCGTCTCCTTAGTTCATAGGCCTAGCTTGATAAACGTCAGATCGAGATCTCTAAAATAAATTTACAATTTCAGGACTCTATACATGAAGTGATTCCTTTAATTCATCTAAATTATAACCTGTAAATTTGCTGTCATATTGTTACCTGTGACCCATATTGTCAAAGCAAAAAAATATTATCTATTTATATAGTATCAAAAAAGTATTTTTACAAAGTACAAAACCAAGTTGCACACAAGTTATACATAGTTTAAAAAATAATCAACTGCGATTTTATGTCTTATTCAACATATAAAAAATTAATCTATATTTAAAAGATCTTACAATGTGGCAATAGTTTTAAAAATTGCTTTACTGAATATAAAACTATTTATAAAACAACAAATTTATACCAGTGAGTGTATTTTAACATTTTAAATCAATAATTACAGATGAATTCTTATAATACGTATGAATTATAATGATATTGTACAAAAAGAATTGTATTAAAACATGAGGTTAAACTTTTATTTTAAATTCAGAAGTTTTTGTTTTAGAACATTATTTCGAATACATTTAGAAGTATTTAAGAAAAAATAAATAAATTATTTTAAAAAGAGCTTCTTAAATTAATGATTTTACATATATAATGTTTATGGTATACTTATTATATATATTGTATATTATTGTTATTACTTTTTAATGTTATTGTTCCTCCATTTTCTAGTAATGCAATTAAAATTCACTGAAAAAATAACTATTTCATTTACTTGCATTAACATTTGTGAATCACATCAATTGCAGTGTAAAGAAAATTTTATATATTAAATGGAAAATCAATTTATTAAAATTCAGACTTTAAAATAAAATAACATAAAAAAACCCTTTAAAAATAAATAAATTGTTGATGAAACTCAATAATAAATAAAGAGGTGCAACATCTAAAATTTGTTCTTCACCAAAACTAGGTTGCATTTTGATTAGAATATCTAATTTCAATCCTTAGTTATTAAACATAAAATATAAGTAAAAATTGCAACGTTATCTTTAAAATTTAGCGGACTGAACTATAATTTAGCTGGTGCCACATTTCTTGCGGGAGGAGTGCCCATTCCTCAATCAGCATCTGTTTGAGTTATTGGATGTTCTCCGGAGGACGTAAGCGTGCTGTAGTACGTCTCCCCAAAGCATCCCACACATGTTCGATGGGATTTAAATCTGGGGAGTACGCTGACAAATCCATTCGAGTGATATCTTCACTTTCCAGTAGCTCCTCAATAGCAAGAGTCCGATGTGACCGTGCATTGTCATCCATAAAATGAAGTCTGGGCCAATGGCACCTAGGAACAGACGCACATGGGGGAAAAGTACCTCCTCAAAATAGCGATCCCCGGTTTGCAGACCCTCTGTCGAAAACATGGAGGTCAGTTAGACCGTTCAGCAAAATGCCTCCCCATAACAATGGCGCTTGGTGACTGCTCTTTTCGCCTGCAGGACGATATATCGATCATCCCCTGCAGTAGTCTTCCTCGGGCGACCACCACCAACCTTTCTAAAAGCTGTACCTGGGGTTTGGAACGCTTTCCAAGCTCGCGAAACGACACTTTTGTTGATTCCGAACTCTGTAGCTACACTAGTGACAGTGCGCCCCTCCTCCAGCTTTCCGATCATTCTTCCAAGTGTGAAGTCGCCAGGTGATTTCTTCTAGCCATATTTCATGAACTGACTCACTGGCACTTGCATATGTTGAATTGCGACTCCGTCCTTCCTTTTATTCTACTGTTGAGCTGCGCGAGCCGACATCACGCGTTTTTGCGTACGCTCACGTCGCCTCCGACGTTCCGTTCCTGATATTTGCATACGCATGACGTTTCTGCTGACTTACGTGTTCATTGTACTGATCTCCAGACCTCCTTTTCTGCAACGTCATGGCTAACTGCTAAGTTTTTACATTATTGCTTAAGTTTTGCACACCAGTGTACTTAGAACAATATGAAAGATGTGCAATTAGTAAAGATATATTCTCAAAATAAAAATCATACATTTATTTTTACATATAATTAAGTTTCCTCTATTTTTTTGTTTTGACTTTTTATGTTTTAGATTACAAATTTAGAGTTAAAATGTTTTACTTTAAAGATTAATTGATTATGCTCTCAAATAAATATTAACAATATAGAATTCATTAATAAGGCATGGGAAACCATCGTTCTATTTTACTGGAACCATTTTATACAAAAAGGTTTCACTATTTAAACAGCTTTTCAATTAAAACATTTTTTAATTTTTATTTTTAAGTAATATCTTTTAGTACAAGGTAGAATACATCAGCGTCTGCTTTAAAATATTTTCCCTGGATCGAATTTTTTTTTTTTTTATTTTAAACATAATTTTTCGCTATCGGAATTGTTTTAAGTCCTGATTTGCATTTACTTTGTAAAATGCATTGTGGAGAATCTAGCATGAATAAATTGACTGACTTAAATGGATTATGTGTTACAGAATGAAAAAACGCAGTGCAGTGTTTCTGGAAAGTATTGCATCGACTTATCATCAACTCTCAATTTTAAGGAGTTTGAGAGCATCATGTAAATGATGTTTTAACCTAATTGAATGATAATGTGATTTTAAATTTTTATTTAGAAAAAATTCAATTATCTGAATTAATGTTTAATTCTCATTTAAAGAAGATACTTTTAAATTCAGAAGGATTTGGAAATATTGTTACGGTAATATTATGGATTTTTTTTTTTACAAATAATTTCATCAAATCTGTAATAAGGAATTGCTTTTTAAATCATAATAATTAAATTGTTGTCGCTTTAAACATTTTTTCCCATTTCTTTACAATTAATGAGAATAAGGATCCTATTCAAACGAATGTGTAGAATCTTAAGAAAACAGGAATTGATTATCTTTCTTAATTATAAAACTTGTTAACCATTAGTATTGTCATTATTCATGAACGTTAAGCAATTAAAGAAGATATTTTGGTGAACGTACATTTTTTTCTTCTTTTCTTGATTTTTTTATATACAAAATATATTTTAACTTCGTCAAATTTTATTTGAAAAATCTTTTGAAATGATTATTTTCTTAAAAAGAGAATAGACTATAGAAAAGTTCTCATTTCTAGGCTATTACATACAAGTAGAAGAATTGATACATTCTTATATAGAAAAATACAAGTAATACTATTAGTATTTCATTAACTGAACTATTGAATAAAATAAAGAAAATCTGATTAAAAAATCTAAGAATTAATAATGGTCTAATATGCATTGTTATTTTCAAAATTTTTGTGTAAATCAAAGTATTTTTTAAATCATAATGCAGATTATAGAAAATAAATAGATTTATTTAACGTCTTCACCACTTGAAAATTATATCTTTGTTAAAAGAATTAAAAGGCTTAATAAGGAGGATAAGTATATTGTTACGGCGTAATGTGCAATACGTGAAATTGTAATATGCACTATGTGTAATATGTCCGTGAACATCATGATCCAGGCTGCTTTATATGTGAACTTAATCTCATTACACTGACCCTATTACATCCTTTATAGTATTGTGAAAATGACACCTCGAAAGAACACCGCAACAATTTATAACAAAATTTAATGAAATAATACAACATATTATCTCACATCGGACCACATAAAACATAATATTAAGAGGAACTATCTGAAAATTGTATGTCTTTTTTTCTAAAATAGTTCCCAAAATCCGAAATATATATCGTGAGATTATCGATTTTCAGAAGATGTAACAGACTTTTCTTTAACGATATCTTTTTTCATTAGAAATATTAAAAAGACGAAGTTTCAGAAATTTTTAAGAATTAATTAATGCATTTTTGTTTGATTTTTTTTTATTACAACAAAAATTTGAAGAATAAAAACTAATAAGAAAGATAAAATGGTGAAAATTAAATAGCTTTTTAAAAATTTATTGTCAATTTTATTGATTTAAAAACATCCAAGATTTCAACTTCTCGAAGTTTAAATAGTTAGATATTATTACAAATTAAATCGAAATTAACTTTTTATATTTTCTTTATTACGAATTTAAATTTATGCGTAGTACTAGACAATTTACAAATATTTATACTATTAAATTAAATCCTATTTTTAATGTTTTAAACAAAATCTAATTTCCAAAATGTATAAAAGTAAATACAAGCAGAACGAAAAATTAAGAAACGATGAAAAAGACCCTTGAATAAAATTCGTTTCTAAGTCAAATATTAGTCATCGCTCACTAAATAATATAAATTATAATCACTAAGTAAGCATTTTTCTTAATTATTCTAATATTTTCTTAATTATTATTGAATTTTCTTAATTAGTCTTGTGCTCTGAGCCGATGTATTAATAAGTACTTGCCAACTTGACATTTTTAAATAGACATATTTAGCATCAGATTTAAAGTATTAATTAAATTCAAATGTTATTTATTCAATTAATGACACATTTTGAGTAGTTATTTAATTAACTTCTATCTAATAGCAGATTTTCATTTACATTAAAGATGTAAAAAATTACACGAGAATAAATTTTTCATTAAATAAAACCAACAAGTGGTAGTTCGCTCTGATAAAAATGCAGTATGATATCCGTGTGTTTGAGCAAAATAATTCTTAAAGCTCGAATTAATTTAAGTCCTTCCCTTGACGATTACGCTTCATAATTATTTTGAAGAAAAATCTTATAAACGAGTGTAGATAGAGCCTCTTCCATATTCAAAAGAGGCTTAAAATTAATTAAATCTCTATTCAGGAAAGAAAGCGATGAAACAAGCTCTTCAGGAATTTTTAATTTGGTTAATGAAAAACAAGCATGGAAGTCCTTATTCAGTTTGGAGAGAAATTCTTCACTTTCAGCTCACAAAACAAAAAGAGATTTCGTAATTTGAATTATGAAATTATACTAAAAATAAATTAACCCACCTAAAATTAAGTGTTACTTGCACATAAACATTTGTGTTAGTTAAGTATAATTGCATTTGCACTTTTTACATGTTTATTCAAAATTTTTGTTGCAAAGTATAATGATAAAAAAAAAAACTTAAGTTTAGAAACAAAGTTTAAATGTAGAATTATGAAATGTTATGTATTTCAGAAATCTTTACAAAAAAATTAATGTGAAGATGAAACAACTTCATTGTGGAGTAAATTACATTACACATTGAATAAAAAAGTCTGATTATCTAATTTTCCCTCCCTTATTGTTCATTTCGAAAATATGTTGAACTGATGCTTTTACATATAATAATGTTCTCTAAGTGGCATTTAAAATTTGAAAATATAAGTTGTGATTCATAAAAAATGTTTTGGTTAAAAATCTAGATTTTGAAAAACAAATAAAGAAATTTTTAAATATTTTAGTGCTTTTGCGTATATTTTAAACTTTGTTGATAATGAATTGAATTAATATATAAATAATTAAAATTGCCATTAAATAGATTTCAAATTTTATTACTTTATATAATTTACAATTTACAAAATTAATTGTCCATTGTTTTATTAAGTGCTATTAAATATTATGTAATGTTATCATCAGAATGCCTAATGTATTGATTTACAAAAGAATGCCAAATACCAATGGTTTAAATCAAGGCACCGCATAGTGAGTGACTTAGATGGTGATGATATAAAACAAAATCATTTTCTACCTTATGGATAACATTGTTAAGGTAATAATTGAAAAAAAAAACATACAAAACTACATTTTTCAACACTGCGGGTATGATATTTCATATTGTACTCGTTTAAAAGCACTTCTTAAATAATTGACATAATGTCAAATCAATTGACTTAATATCAAATTTAATGTGTGTTTGTCATATTTATTTGTAATGAAAATGTACTACGAAAGTATATAAAAAGGAAATTTGCAAAATACTGTTAATTTTCTTTAAATGATTGTATTTAAAATAAATATGTAATATTTACATTTGTTTTACAATCATGCATAAATAATTAAATGTGATGAATAAATATGACAATCTCTCCAAAATGTTAAAACTTCTGAACTGAGAAGCTCTATTTTTTATTATATATTAATCCCGACTCAAATTTCTTTCATCAAATGCACTTTAAAGGACATAATAAATTGAATAAGATTGTATGAAGGCTTTTATTAAATCTTACGTTTACTTTAAAACAAATTACTTTTTTTCTTTTGATATTTAGCAAAATTGAAATATTTTCGTGATTCATGCTAAATAATAAAAATTAGTAATGTTTCGACAAAGTGTTGTTTACTTTTGGAAATATTTGAAAACATATTAAAGTGTAGACTAAGGCAATTTCATTGTAAAGTGAGTTAACGTTATAAATTACCTTTTATAGGATTTATATTAATAAAGCTGTCAAAATGTTATTAGTCATAATGTATGCTATATTTTTGCTTGTTGATTTATTAGAAATTGAAATTGGCCAAAAGCACACAGCTTCACTGCAGAAGAAAAAAATTCTGACAGTAAAATTAATGACCTTAGAAGTAGTTCTTTATAAAACGTTACTTTAAAAAAATTATTTTTACAAATAAATAACTTTAGATTTAGAATATCAATATTCTGTTTAACGGTTAATTTTAAGCACTGTACTTTTAGAATATATTTTTAAAATAAACAAAATTTGCATTTCAGGTTTAAAAGTTAAAGGGACTTTTTATAGACGTGGTGACAACCAAAGTTTCCATAATATTTATTGATGTTTGGAGAGCTCGAGTGCAGTTTTTTTCCCGGGAAAAATTTAAAAATATTATAAAAAGACACTGTGAAAGAGCCACTTTTCTATGACAGCTAAAATATAAAAAAAAAAGATATTTTATTTAACATAAAGTTTTTCCATCTTAGGGTTTTCCCTTCTTTAAAAGAAAAATCTTATTTAAATATTAAAGTGAAGTGATGAAATAAAGTATAAAAATTAGGCTTAGTATAAAAGATACTTTTTATTTTTAGAAGAATAAATTTTAAAAATTTGAAAGTTGTATAAAATCATCATAAAATTACTTGTTGCATATACGAGGATTACTATATTATTTAATCCCAATAGGTACTAAATCATTTTTAAACTATTGTCGTTACAAAATTTTGATTTCCAGGAATTGTTTCTGGTGTAAAATGTTACAAAACATTACTAAACAGAACATTAACTAAGAAGTAAATAATGTAACAAAATAAAAGAAATAAATGTAATCGAACAAAGTTTAAAAATATGTAAAAAAATAAAAGAAGAAAATAACACAAGAAAATTCATTTCCAATACATTCAATTTAATTCTTGTCTTCAAAAGCTGGAAAATTTGCCCAGATGCCCAAAAAATGAAAATCAACAATATTCAGGGGTATCTAGGGAGGCCATAGAACTAGAAGCCCTGCTCTCACACTAAGATTTGGCAGATTTGAAAACCATCTTCAGAACTGAAATCTGGAGGTTTTACATCTTCTTCCTCTCCTACCAATAGAAAGGCATTCCGCCATACGGATTTACCGTGTTAATTGCCTTGGACGCAAGAGATTTTTGATTAGACTTGGTTTGTTGGATTGCGGATAAGACTCATCTATTTCGTACGCCCCACAGACAAACAAAGCTGTCCTCAACATTCATTGTAACTTAAGAAAGATTTTTGAAACAAAAACATATTGATCATTATATATTTCATGATTGAGCAAAACTGTCTGAATATATTTAATGCTAAATCGTTTTTTATTGTTCTCCATCTTTTATTAGTATTTTTAAGATTTATATATATATATAAATATTACAGAATATGTATCAACAGGTTTATGCACTTAAAAAAACGTTATGTGTTTTAAAGAATCATTTTTAAAAATTTAAAAAAAAAACAGAATTACAATATGTTAATTTAATGCTTTTTCTTAAATACAGCTGAAAGAAACATTTGAGGATATTATAAAATATTTTAATTTCTTTATATTGTAAATAATTGTTTCTAAACTACTCTAATTTGTTTTTGAAAAACTGTTTAATTTGAAAAAAAAAAATAACTTTTTTTTATTTTATACAAAAAAAAAAAGAATTTCACTTGTGTAATATTTTTATTCAATATGCTGTGTTTTAATCCTATATTATATTTTCATGATTTTTTTATAAATTTAATTTTGTTTAAATGTGTAAGTTTAATTAGTTAAAAATTAAGAAAAAAAAATTTCTACTAATTATTTATTCCGTTAGTATTATCAGTTTGAAATTTTTTTGAAGCATTCAAATTACAAATTATACTTTCATAATAAAGAATTTAAGATTATAATTATTATTTTATTTTTTTTTTTTTTTTTTTTTGAAAAAATTAGTAAAAAAAAAGAGTCATATAATTTCGAGACTTAATAAAATACTATGTTTGAAAAATAAAAATAAAATACTATTTGAAAAACAGCTTTTCTCCTTTGAAAAAAAAATAAAAACTTAATTACAACGTTTTAAGTCAATCATTTCTCAACTGTAATCTTGCATTCTCCCTTTATTTCTTATAAGATTTAAGATTTAGTTTCAAAAATAAACTTTTCAAGAAAATTGACAATATGAGAAATTTAATCTTCTTTATTGTAAATTTCAATTGCTTCTTGAAAAATGAAAATATAAATATAAAAACTAAGTTCATTTTTAATTGATTAATTTATAAATTAGAACTAACATTTTACTTAAGTCCTTATGAATAAGATATGTATGCTAACATTTGAATGCTAACACAAGGCGAGATTCTTCAGTGAGTGATATTTTTCTTTCTTTTGCGGAATATTTTACTGTCACTTTCTATCCTTTGTGTCATTCCCTTTCCATCCCAGAATTCAAAGTTTTTTCTTTCTTTCTTTCACTTTACATAATAAGATGGGATTGCGGCATTTCAACAGTGGATTTAAGAAATTTTCAGACAGGTTAAAAATCATACACATAAAGGTTTGAAAAACATTTGATATTTTTATTCTTGTTTTCAAATATATTAATTAATTAATTGTTTATTTTCTAGTGTAATTAGTATGATGAATTGTCGCAACTTTAAAAATTAAAATACTGCATAACTCGGCCTAAATAAAGACGAAATAAATAAATTAAAATTAATTAAATGGATTGTGATTTATTAAATTAGTTTTCTTTTTTTTGTATTTTTAATTCATATTTAAAGTTATATTATTTGAAACAAATTACTTCGTTTTCAGGATACTATGTGCTGTGTTTGTATATGTTTTCAACAATCAAATGCACTTGCATAAAATTAATTAATCATAATTTCATCAGCCTTTTCAAATTTTTAACACCCACATCTATATATACACCCATATATATACACTCATGTCCATAAATTAAAGATAATGAAGTTCAGGGTGTGAAAGAGATCTGAAGCAAAACAAATTTGACTTATTTGTAAAGTCTATTTATTAAACAAATTTTAAATTAGCAAAAGATGCTATATGTTTGACATAATTAATAAAATTTCGATTTTTAATTTCAAGGCAAATTTCAAAAATTGTAACCTGATTTAATAAAAAAATCAGTATAAATGGTTATTATGATGTTAATATTTATAATTCTCCCGGACGATGCAACTATAGTTGAATGTGCAACACCTAGGCATGCTGATATCAAATTGAATCTTTTTAACAAGATATAAAGGCGTCTTTCACTTTTCAAAAATTGCCCTCCGAAGTTCCGGTTGAAGGTGGGAGGGTTGATACCTGCAAATTGATAACCCAGAAAATTTTAATGTGATTCAAGTCATAGTAGATAGGCCAATCCAATAAGAGTGAATCCTCCAATTGAAGGCATTTTTCTACAATGTTTGCATGTTACCAAATTTTTCATCCATAAAACAAATTCAGCATCCATGGCGCCCCGATTATTAACGTAATTTTATTCCAGAATTTCATCCTCAAATGTTTTGTCATCGTTACAACTCTGAACTAATCATTCTGGAACCACATGAATAATTCCCCAAACGAGCCATCCGGCACCACCGTAACGGTGTCGTTAAATCTGTCTAAATTTTAAGGTAACGGTTTAAATGGCGCTAATAAATTTTAAAGTCCGGCGATTTTCAGACTGCAAATTAAACCTGAACTAGTAGAAAACTCACAAGACCACTTTTGTCCACAGGATTTTCAAAAATAAACAATCGCAGGCGACAGTGAGTTGCGTAACGGAACAATTTTAGGCCTACGAGCATATATTTGTGCCCTAAGCGTCTGGATTATTTCCAAAACTGTCGTACCGGTAGCTTTTATATTGATTTAGAAGGTCTTTGTTTGCTCCGTCTGTTTCTTTTGGCATAACATACATAAACTACCGGTCCTCATTCGGCATTGTAACTATTAGAGTCGACCTGTGCTGTAAATCTACTCAAGTTGTTACCATCATCTTGGAATCGTTGCCAAAGCCTGGGTTGACACTCTGGGCGAAAGTTCCTCGGATAAAATCCAGCTGGGTACGTCCACATTCCAGTCGTCCGATAATTCTACCACGTAAAAAATCATCCAAATGCTTCCTTTTGTGCCATAAAAATGCGGTTATTGCAAATGAAATTTGTTTTAAAGCGCTTGTGAACAATTTTACTTTTTGCCACCATTCCTTATATACCCCGGCGAAGTGCGCTCGACGTCATGGACGTACAATCCGCGCCATCTGGTGGTTTCCTGTAATTTGCATATTCTTCTTCAAGATGTGTCCATAATTCTACAGGTGAAATTTTTATTTTAGAGTTCAATTTCCTGTGATTCTGAATTATCCTTAATTTATGGACATGAGTGTATATACAAATATTCATAATCAGAGTAGATCATCAAGTAAAATCGTAAAAGTATATTCCTGACTAAAATAATATAAAATGTAAAAAATGAGAAGTTTAAAATGTTTGGAAAAAAGAACAGAAAATGTACAAATTATATTCATATATAATATATTATGCTGCAAGTTTAAATGAAATTCAAGTAGCATGAAAATGCATTTTTAAGAATTTATATTCAAATAAATCTATTTAGCAAAAGATAAAAGGACTTAAGTCTTTTTATTAGAAATTGTAAATTTGTAGAGCCCATTCTTACGGATGTGGATATTTTTATATTATGCAAATTTATATTATAGAAAATTTGGAATGTGATACGATCACAGATAAACTCAAACAACTAGAGATTAATTACATGAACCTGAAATTGTTATATTTTTAACTATAATAATGTTAACAAAATTATTTTTAATAACAAGTATCAAATTATATTATTAGCGAATTTTATTAAATTACGTACTCAAATGTTTTGTATTTTTTATGTTAACTATTTAATTAATTATTATCAAGAAAACATGGAATAGTTAAAATCTTTAAAGCACCTATTTTAATTAAATCGATCTAAATTTTACAGGGAATTGTTTAAATGACCTGGTAACAAATATTTAAGCTGCATCTATTTTTCAGTTATAAATTTTATATTAATATTTTCAATTTCTATAGAAAAACTAAAACCTGTTTCAATTGATTTTCAAAAAATAAACAATTAGATATAGTCGTAACGATCAGTTTTATACTTTTATTTCTCAATCATTTAGACTGCATTATTTCCAGACTGGAATATATACATTTTTATATTCATTTAAATACTTTTGATTGTTAAATATGTATTTATTATTGTAACATTTATTGTATTGAACATTTGTCGAAATTATGAGAGTCGAAATAAGAGTTACATCGTTATAGTATTACTGTAGGGTATTGTCGTCTGGTAAATGTAAAAACTCCATGACAAAGCAATTACTTTGAATATTTGAGAAAAAATATTTCTTCACTATCATCACCTTCTTTTGATAAACTTTAAAAGTTGTAGAGATATGGGAAATGCCTCAATTTGTTAGTGTATATATATATATATAATATATATAAGGTCACATGTGGTAAAAGTAAACGACATTAAACAACATTTCTTACAGTTTTAAAGCAAACAAATGGCAAAAATTAAATTTAAAAAAATTTCACCAAATTGTTAATTCCCTTTCTTATTGAAAATTCACAACTTTGCTGTCCTTTCATTTTCATTACCTTTATTCGTCTGTTTAAAATAATCAAAAGTTCACAAGTGCAACAAGGAATAATAAACAGCACCTTGTTTTTGTCCAATGGTTCCCAACCTAAAGTATCACTGAAAAGCCAGTTTCGTGTGCGTTGCACACAAGCATGCATTCTTTATCAACTGAGTGATCTAAGTCCAGACGTTTTTACTATATCATAAAAGCCCTAAAAACCCTTGGTATCAGTCATCTCATTATAAGCAGTTCTGAAATCTTACTGAAATTCACTGGTATCAATTAGTTCTTGAACAAATTTTTTTATTCTTGCTTATAACAAAGGGAAAGCCATTTAGGTTCTTGCAATAATTCCTTTACTATACATTCTCCACCATCTTATGCAATTCAGTAGATCAGCCAGCCCCCATTTTACTAATACTGCACTTTTGCCCTTTAATTTTATGTTATATTTCTGAAACTGGTACAAAAGCCTCTTCAGATTGTGTGTTTTAATCATGTTTATTTCATCCATGATAGGTTTTAATCTTCTAGGATAGAGTTGGGTTTTATTACTTACATGGCATTTTGCAACCCTACACAACCAGAATTGTTAAAATCAAAATTTAAAATATGTTTACAATTACCCCTTTTTTACTCTTAAATGCGCCCTAATAAAGCTAAAATATTCAAAAACACTGATTTCAAAAATTTTCAAAAATCTAATTTCATAATTTTTCATAAGATATATAAAATTATGTATTTTTTATAAATTCCATTTAAATTTTTAAATAATATGATCGAACTGTTTAATAGAATATTTTTATTAATACTCATTATGTTAAATCATAACGCTTTAAATATTAAAGTACAAGTGTGTTTTTAACTATAGAATATTGAATAGTAGCTTGCTTAGAGAGCTATAGTTCTAATAAAATACTTATAGTGGCCCATATACTATTGCTCACAGAAAGGGAAAAAATATTCTGATCTAAATCGATTTAATGTTATCCGATATTTTGAATTTTATGCTCTTTCGGAAGTAGCGTAAAGCACTGAATCTCTCTTTTTAAAGTGTGAACATGATAGAGAACTTCCATGAAACTTTTGAGAATCTCTGAAGTTTGAGAAGAAAAGAAAGATTTATTGCAGGAAACAGATGTCATTTCCAAATGAGACTGCTTAAAAGGAAAAAAAAAAAAATTATTGGATTATTAATAAGAATCGGAAAAAAAAGAAATATTTACCAATAAATTGCATATTAATGCGTAAATTACAATTTTTATCTTCTTTCTATTTTATCTAAAGAGAATAAGGACATCAAATACATAAAAACGCCTCAATATAGTATGCATATCACAGATCTTAAATTTAAAAAATAGTAATATTCATAGATGTGGTTAAATTTTTCAAAGTAGTAAGTTTACATATAAATGTTTTTAAATAATCTTTAAAAAATAAAATAGAATGGTCTTCGATGTTGTTCCATTGTTTTATAAAGCATTTACTTTAATCTATTTTAAACATGATATTTTCACTAACTTTTTAACCAATAATCATATATGTTCATTAACTTTTTAACCAATTTGATCATATGATGATATTTTTATTCCATTTATACATACATCTCATAATATAATGCAAAAAATTAACATTATAGCTTCTAAATATACTTAGAATGTTTTTATTGTTATATTATTAGTATTTCTAACAAGATTTGTTTATTCAATATTTGTCATATTAATTAATATTTAGTACTGTTAAGGTAAAAAAATTTTCTAATTCATAATTACTGTAATTAGAAAAATTTGTTTTATATTTTTTTTTTTTTGTAAATGTTTGTTCAAGTTTAGCATAGCAATCAAAATTATGCTGCATGAACACATTATATAATGCCAAGTTAATATGTGAATTCAGTTTCTCTTCATTGTAGCAATATTAATTTTCTAATTGTTTAGAAATTTTGTTTTCATTCTTATTGATATTTTTGTTTTCAATAATATATCTTCCTCCATTTCAAATGAAATAATTTACGTTTTTTTCTATCCTTTTGAATCTGTTCGCCTTTGATCTTTAATTTGAATTAAGATTTAGAATATTTTTTTATCTTTTTTCATACTTTAAATATGCTTCTTTGTTAGAAAAAATAATAAATATCAGTTCAAAAAAGAAAGCTTCCTTTTTTAAATCACAATTTTTAACAATATCAATTTAACACAGCGCCATATTTAGATTATATGTCTGAATTATTTATTCGTTAAATTATGTTTACTGATCTAATTCAGAAATAATATCAATTTAAAATTTTCTCCATTTATAATTTCCACTTTGAAAAGATAATCAAATACATCATTAATTTTGTTGTTTATAAACATTCATTAATTATTCTAATCATTTTTTATTGGTTTGACAAGCCGTTCCTTAATTAATCACTTTCTGAGATAATTAGTATAAGATGGTTCTAGTTATTAAAAGACTATATTCGTCTTAAATGCAAATTTCAATTGACTCTCCTAATAAAACTAAACTAAACTTAACTAAAGAAAATAATTTTCAACTGTAATGTAATATTTACTTCTACACTTAACGGAGATCGATAAATTAATAGGATGGATTACTTTCATGTACTTTCTAAAGAGAAAAAAAAAATATATTTTGCTGTTCACTTTTTCATATATTTTGATTTCCCAATTATACATACAGAACACATGAGTTTAAACTAAGCTTTTTTTTTCAAAACTGGATTTTGAAGGGTTGAACATTTTTCTAGAGATTACAAAAAAAAAAAATTTACAGCATAAATGGATCGTGATGATGAGGGTTTGTGTAAAAATAAAGAATTTTAAATTTGCATTTTTATATTTAGAAAAGATTGGAAAATGAATAAAGTGATTGTTATAAATTGAAGTAACCGTCAAGAAATGCATTTACTTCCATTTTCATCCAGCAGGTATGCGAAAGAACTGGATTCCATGGCTCAAGTTGAATTCAAATTTTCGTTTCGTTATTTCGTTGTTGTTTACTTTAAAATATTCAAAAGGGACAACTGGATGAACTAAATGTAACTTTAAGTATACATTTTTGAATGAAAATGGATCATAAATTTAAATTTGTATCGCGTAGATGATGATTATACACCAATCTTTCGAGCATTTATGAAACTACTCTTACTTGAAGCTATTCTCGAATCTACTACTTTTCCATGATCCATGAAAATTTGAATTTGAAATTAAAACATATGAGGAGAAGATTTATAGCTCTTTTCTAAGGCAAGCTACCGTTAAAAAAAAGAATCATTTCATTTTAGCATTTTTCTTTAAAATATTCAGAAAGTGTTATGAAAGACTAAAAATTTGTTTTGAATAAATATCAATGCCTCATGCATTTAGATACTAAGTATAATTTATAAAATATAAGAGCCTGTATTATAATATTCATTTGCGAGTGTTAGTATTAAAATAAAAATAATTAATTTTATTATACATAGTATATTATACAAAAAAATAATAATGTTTTATGTTTGAAGAAATTAATAATATTATAAATTTACACATTAGTGAATGAAATTAATATAGCAGTTATTACAAAATAACAAAGATATGTTTCCGGTACAAATAACTATGTATATTTGAAAAGTTTATAGAAAACGATGAAGCAAGTTACGTTGTTTCACAGACTTTGAACAGTTCATCCATGATTTCATTTAAAATCTATTGATCAGAAAAGAATATAGATTTTTCATTAATATAAATTTTGTGGTAATAATTTTAAAACTTATTGCATTCTGTTAGTTGATGTAAACCGTAATCATAAGAAACGATAGATTGGTCAGAAATTTGTTTGGCCTCAGAATATTGTAAGAGGATACGAAAATATACCACTATAATTCAAAGTAAGGACTTTTTAAAATAATTAACTAGCCGTGAATGTTTAATACGTTATTTTTATCGTTGAATGCTAGGTACATTGGTTTGAAGAAAATTCGCTTTGTCACGACATAATGCATTTAAAGTAATTTTGTAATTTATTTTTATTATGTATAAATGTACGATTATCATTAATATTTTACGTATATCATGTACCAAGTTGTTTTTAATGTATATAAATTATTATTGGTTGAAACCTACTCTTTTAAGACATTCTGTCAAGAAGGAGTCAGTTCCCTCACTTCTTATTTGAGTAGACATTTTTTAGCACGTGGTCTATCATCAATCACGATGGAACAACTCATGATATAGTTCATATTTAATATGTAGTTGTTTCGACCTGCGAAGGTTACACAGATATTATCTAATTTCTTGAGTCTCATTATATATGATACCGAATATCTGCTCTGAGATTTGAGTGACAGGTTGTTCTCATTAGTACAAAACTCTAATTGCATGTAATATAACTACCCACAATACTCATGATATAGTTCCTATTTAATATGTAGTTGCTTCGACCTGTGAAGATTGCACAGATATTATCTAATTTCTTGAGTCTCATTATATATGGTAAAGAATATCTACTGTGAGATTTGAGTGACAAATTGTTCTCATTAGTATAAAACTCTAATTGCATGTAATATAACTACCCACAATACTGTTTGTCTTGCTGTCAAATTTGAATGATGGGTTTTTATTACATACTTGTCAGATAATTTAAATTCTTCTCTGCTGGGAATGAAATGGCAGGACTCTTCTCGTGAGAAAAAAAAGCTACAAGAGGCTCTCTTCCAATAATGATGATGCGGTCAGTCTCCTTGATGACCTACGGACGACCCTCTACGGAGGTGTGGAAGTTTGATCTCCTTTGGTGCTCCGAATACCTCCTAAATCGATCCTAATTCTCAACGACTTCTTGAGAAAAAAAGTAAGCCATGAACTTTATCTTACTAATCCAAGGACATTTTGATTCTGTTGCACCTCCTCCGGAAAGGGGTTAAAACAAATAATTATTTGTCAACTGAATTTATTCAATAAATTTTATTGCGCCTTTGATAGCAATATTGTATAAATAATCAATTGTGGTTTATATAGATACATTTTGATTTCAGATACATTACTTTTAATTGAATGTTATGTTCTTTGTATCTAATAATCCTTAATTGTTATTATTTTTTTAATTTCACATTCACAAATCCTTCCTTGAGTTGGACGATAGTTGGAAAATGTATGATGTGGAATGTTTAGTAATAGTCCTACGATAGTATATCAATGTGTTTTTCTTAATGTAGCAGGCTTAATATATACAAGCGCAAACATGTAAAAAGGCAGTTTTTATTGTCATATGATTATGATTCAGTAATTACAAATAAACATTATTCTGAAATAAATATATATATATAATATATACAAAATAGAATCTCTTGCATTGTAAGAACCAATAATTGCTCAGATCATGACTATCGTGAAATACCGAAAGTCTTCATGACTTATAATTAAGAAAAGAGATAAAATATATTTTGGATTTAATAAGAGTGTGTATCTCTCTTCTTAATTATAAGTCATGAAGGCTTTCTATAATCAGGATAATCCGTGATCTGAGCAATTATTGGTTTTTCCCAATGCAGAATTCTATTTGTAATGTTTATTTTTGTGCCGTGTTTTACGGGATATTATTAATAGTTTTAGTGTAATTCAGTATCCTGAGGAATTATTATAGGGGACTCTTTTAGATTTTTATTTATAATATAACAACACTAGAAAGCACAAAAATTGCTCTGTGACCAGTCCGTTAGAAATTTTCTCGATTGAAATATAAACAATATGTAGCAAAGTAAATATTACCCAAATTTTACCATAGATTTTGCTACACGATGCAACAATTTTTTCTATATACTTTTTAACGAACACTTGTAGAATGATTATTTAGGGATTTGTAATTTCTACTTTGAGCCCATTTAAAAGTTTTCCAGAAGAATAAAATGTTATCATACTGATATAGACAAGGGAAATTTTATTGAGATTCACATATCGTATATTCAACAGAGTTTTTCCCGCTGGAAAACCCAAAAGTCTATGTATCAGGCAATTCTACACTGATAAAAATTTGTTACATATTAAACATTTTTATCAATATAGACAACAGAAAGTAGCATTTTATTTTCATTTTGATTCTTGAAAGAAAAAAACGAATATACCGGCTGATAAACATAATTGAATATATAAGCCCAAAACACTAATGGATTTATGTTTCAATTATGAATTTGCCTGTTAGTGTTTATGTTTTAAATTATGATGGTAGAAATAAGTTATGAAGATAAAAAATTATGATGGATTAGAAAAACAATAATATAAAACAGTAAAATTTTGTAATAAATAGATGATGCCTATATCTGGTACTTCTCAATTTTAAGATTTCTTTCATATATGTATATAAATAGTTTATTAATATAAAATAATAATAAAATATAAAATAATAATATAGTTATTATGCGATTATAATGTTTATCTTTATACACACACACATTATATATATAAAGTGTATTTATTCACTCTTCAAATCACCGATCAAGTTTTTTTTTTAATATCTGTATGCCTGATGTATAACTTATGTATCCACGAACAGCTCACCAAAAAAGGGGGACCATAGTACTTTTTAGGGGTAACTGCCTGCATTTGCAAGTTGTATGGAAAAAATCCGAAAACTTCCACCAGGCAGTGTGATCGGTGCAATATGATTTATATATATTGCACAATTTCCTTCAAGTTTTTCGTTTCTGAAAACAATTTCTATAACAAATCTGTCGGAATTGAACTTCGTTTTTATGTATTCTAGATTGTGCAAGTTGCCACTAGGTTATAAGTTGAATGGCCTGTTAAGTTGAGTACATTTACAATAGGGAAGATCAAGTTCTAATTTAGATAGTTTTATGAGCTTTAAACATTGCTTTAGAAAATTGGTAGTTTATATCAGTGATATAGTGTCTCACATCAAGAATTAAACTAACTGCCGAATTTCTCAGGTTTTCCTATTATTGTAGGCAACATCGGTTTTAATTTCATCTTTCCATTTACTATACTGCTAATAACATTATCACACCCAAGGGATTTTCCTAAAACTGGTGAAGAAGCTTTTATAGTTCATGGTCCAATGTGAAATGGTATCTAGGTTACTAAAGACGCGCCCAGCCCTAAGGCATACTTGTACAATGTGAAAGCTATAAGCAATAACAAAAAAAAAAAAAGGTTTTCTGTATTATTCTGAAATTTGTGATATTTTGGTAGAAATATTATCATTAAGTTGATAAGCAAACCATCGCATTTGTTAAGAAATCATACAGGATGATTCAACAGTGGTGAACCAAACTTTAAGGGGTGGTACAGATTTTTGCATTGGAATGCATGGTTGAAGAAACGTGTTGATAAACGAACAAGCATTCAAAAAGTTTTTCACAACAGCCAGGCACAATGCGCCCATTAATACCCATCACGTGACCAATTTCAAGTCCTCTGGACGGCAACTCCTATTTATAGTATTCTATTTAAACTAGCAACTAAATTTTAACCTTATTCTGCGTTTACAACTGTATTTTCATTTACCAAACTACGGTTGACTCAAATGAAAACCTCGCTGCTCGTCTAACCACTGTGGTTGCAAATATGAGAGAAATGTCTGGCAACTTTGGAACTGTTCGCCAATTATTCCTACGACTCTTGCATGCATTATTACTATTAGTGGTCACAGTTTTGGGTATTATAACATTGAATCAAAGAAGCACTATGAAATGATGTTGTCAATAAATAATACTTTTCATATCCCATTTTTTGTGTTCCTTCCACAACGTTCCCTTCAGAACTCTTAATTCCTATACAAAAAGTGCATGTTTTAGTAAGTACCACCTCTCGGAGTTTGTCTGCAACATTAAAGGATTAGCATTGATATTTTTAAAAGATATTAGCAAACGTTATAAATAAGCAATTCAACTTTTCAATACAATTTATCATTAAAACCTTATTCATTATGTATAAATATGCATTATATTGTTATTTTGTCTGTGCATTCATAATAATCTAGTCATTAAATGTAACTAAAAGCATTTTAAATCTAGAAATATGTTCATTTAAATATATGCTTACTAAGTCTAGACCTAATGTATTATTTCATGCCAAACTTCATGCGCTCTATCTTGTAATATTAGGTCCTCATATTATGTAGTTGTGTCTAACTAGCTTAATTTAAGATACATTTCTTGAAGACAATTTCTAGAAGTACTACATTTGGATTACTAATGGGTTGGCGTAATTTTCTGAGCGCGCGATGGTAAGTATCATATTTCCGTACTAAAAATTATAACTACATATCAAACTTTATCACAACCATTATATTACTTTTGTTGATAATATGTATAAAAATAATCCGTTTGTCGATAAAATTTATGGAAAAAGATAAAAGCTTTGGAAAATTAGCTAATGATTTCTTTTTACCACAAGAACTTGTATGATAAAATGAAAATTAATTAACAATTATTTCTATAACTTCTAATAATAAATTTTTACAAAGTTGCATTGTGGATTTCTTAAAGAGAGTTTACTTAGGTTAGATTTGGGGAAAATCAATAAAAATTTAAAACAAGAAATAGAATAATAAAATTTAGTATAACATTAATTCAGAATGTTTTCTTCCAAGTTTTAAATGGATTTATAAATCTTTGAAATTATAAATTGAAGAAGAATTCTATATACGTTAAATGAAGGAATAAATAAAAAATTATTAATATTAACAAGCAGTTATATAATATATAACTAATGTTTAAATAATTTAGAAAATTTATTAATTGAACTATTATTTAAAAGCACATTAAATAATTTATACATTATTAAATAATAGAAAAATATTTTAAACAATATCGCATGTATGAAAGAGATGAGGAATAACAGTAAAAAAAAATCCATTACATAAAAAGAATCAGTTTTTCATTTATTTTCATTTTAAATCATAAGGATTAGTAAGTTTATCATAAAAATATTGTTCCCGTTTAATTTTGTATTTTCCAACAGTCTAGATAATTTCTAAACTAAAATGCCGATAAAATCTTAAATAAGAAATTAATGGGGAGCGTTTTCAATAAAATATTTCTCAAACTTAACTAAATTATCAGTATTAACTTGTTTAGATAAAAGATATGGCTAAATAATTTTCTTAAATGGTCGCTAACCTATCAAATATTATTATTTTTAATCTTTTTTATCCTCATTATCAACTTAATCAACTCTTTTATATTTATTTAATGATGAAATAAAAGTTAATCGCATTCATAAATAAAGTTCAATAAAAAATAAAGCATCTAAATTTATATGAAAGCCAAATATGAGGGACATAAAATGTTCCTATTAATGAACAACTTTTCAGATTTTTTTGTATTAGTACGAAATTATACGGACAAATTATAATTCAGATCGCTAAATCTTAGAGATAATATTTCAATTTTTCTTATTTTTTATGTTTAATAATTAAAGAGTGAAATTAGATACCCTAACCAAAATGAAACCTAGTTTTGGTATAGAACATTCTTATATGTTGCACCTATTTATTTATTATTGTTTTTCATCAACAATTTATTTATTTAAAACAAAATAACATAAATTTTTTTTTTAAAAAGTCTGAATTTTAATAAATTGTTTTTCTATTTAATATCATATAAAACTTTCCTTACACTGCATTAGATATGATTCACAAAATGTTAATGTAAGTAAATTAACTATTTGGTTTCAATGAATTTCAATTACATTACTAGGAAAGAAGAAAAATCTTTTATTAATAGTTATTTCATTGTTTTTAATTTTAAATTTATAAAAGGGAAAACAATTGAACTTTTTAAAATAAATACCTTTTTTTGAAATGAAGTTAATAAACATTATATATGTAAAATTATTTTTAAGAAGAGAATAACTTTCTATTTTTTCTTAAATGTATTTAAGATAATGTTCTGAAACAGAAACTTCTGATTTTAAAATAAAAGTAGCTTATTTTTATACAAATCTTATAATTGGAAATATAATGATATTGTATAAGAAATTTGAAATATAATGAAGCCTTAATGAAAGTATAATTATAATGAATCTTTAATCCGTAATTATTGATGTAAAAGCTTTAAATATACTAACTGGTATAAATTTGCTGTTTTAAAATATTTTTAAAAGAAAAGTAATTTTAAACCCTTATTGCATTCTAAGATCTTTTAATACAGATCTCTTTTTATATGTTTAATAAAGACATAAAATCGAAGTTTGTTTATTTTTAAACTATGTATTAACAAATGCATTACATTAATTTTTGGTTTTGTTCAATATAAAAAATACTTCTTGATACAATATTAACAACATTGAATTTTTGTTGTTGTGATAAGAATAGGAGTCAAACGTATCAAATATAATAGCAAATTTACGGATAATAATTTAGATGAATTAATGAAGAAATCACTTCGAACTTGTTGAATCTCGAATTGTAAATTTATTTTAAAAAACTCGATCTGACATTTATCAGGATGCGGCTGCCAAACTAAGAGGGCAAACAAACTAGGCCTCTAAAGCCGAATAAAATACGTGTATAAAATCTATTAACCAGAAAATATTTAGGTTTTGCAAACATGATGTTAATTGCGTAAATATCATCCATTGGAATGCTTGGTTGAAAAAAGTATTAGCATTAAAGACAATTGTCAATTCATCAGAGTAATAATAACCTTTTTTTTGAATGGTGAAACTAAGTTTATGAGCTAAAACTCATTAAAGATTAATAATACCTGCATTTGAAGACAAAAAATTGCTTGTGTATTTTTTTCCGCGTTAGCTTAATTTGTATCCTAGATCATGATATAAATACACAATTATTCAAAATGTGCATATATCAATTTAACAAAAATTGATAATATTTTCTGAAATATTATATATTCAGGAATTTAATATTCATAGTATAAATAATTTTACAAAGTTGCTTATCATTATATGGCAAAACGATTCGTATGTTATTAATTTACTTATAATAAAAAAAAATTGCAAATATAGTCAAATATTAATCCATCTAGATTGCCTGTAATAGTAGCGTTATATATATACTTATTTCATTATTTCAACTACAAAAAGTAGATAGATATGTATGCCACGTTTTAATTTTACAAATCTTTCACATTTTAGATTTATTTCACTTGCTAAAAAACAAAAAAAAAAATGCAATAAATTTGCAATTAACCGTTGCAAAACTTTTATCAGTTATATATCAAACTTCTTATTTGTATGTTCTCCTTCTGAAACAAATTTCGGTAAACAACATGACAGATTAACATAACGTTCTAAGAAAAGAAAAATACCCCAATCTAGTTAATTAAATGGTCATTCAAACGAAATAGACATCGCAATTTGTTCCCTTTCCCAACCAAAATGTTCCGCCAACATGCTAAACAACCCTCTTCAACAAAACGCGACACCAAAAATGTAATTAACAAGAGCTTCATTCCCAACTAATACAACGACAACAACAACAATTGCTCAATTTAACCCTTCGAGGAAAGAAAAAAGGGTTTCAATGTTCACATTGATCCATCCATCATGGCTACTTGACGGATCATACATCATGGTTCCGACACAAGGCCGACACAATGTTAACCCGGCTGAGAAAAGGACAAAAGAACACTTAATTCCACGGAGGAACACACATTTCATCCGTGAGGGCTTTGTCACATGCTCACGTCTTTTGCATTTTCCAGACGTTTTCTTTTCTTCCTCCTCACAATCAGTGGAGAGTGATGATCATTTCTTCAGATTTCATTCACTCTCATTAGCTTTTGCCTTATTTCACAATCATGCATTTCTAAACAGTTTAACATACCATACATTGTTAAAAGGAAAGTTGTCAATTTAAAATAGCAGAATTTATAGGTTTATTCAGTTGTATATATTGTTAAAAAAACGTGTATACATTTGTATAACGGAATACATAGTTTTTTTCTTTCCCAAATAAATTTATTTAAAAAAAACGTTAAACTCATATAAATTAAAAATTTTCTACAATTTATTATGGTTTAAATCTCCAACAATATGTGATTGATTATCATTAAATTACACTATCAAGTATTTATTCGCATTTTCACACTAATCAAGTATTACACTATCGCATTTGTGACACTATCAAATTACACAATCGTATTTTCACACTATCAAGTATAACGATATCATTGTGTATATAATAAATTAATTTAAAAGTTAAATGTATAACAGTCCACAATTTTTTTTTATTTAAGTAATGTATTTTATTTAATTTATTATATTTCATTTATTAATTTATTTAATTGGCTATTTCTAGTTCGTTGCCGCTTGTGTATAAATAGCACCACGAGGCTTAAATGCTTTTGAAAAAATGAAATGCAAACTGGCAACAGAGGAACAGTTCATTCCATGTATGCCGATTGTGTGAGATTTCTTTAACAGGCAAGAAGTGTAAAAAATTAATAATATTTTGTTTTCAATTTTGAAATAAACAGTTTGAGTGCTACAGTCCATTGTGTGGGAAAGAGGGTGTCTTTTATTTGTATACCATAATATTTTTCATGGTCCCTTTTGAAGCAGAGAGATCAGTTGATTTTGTGACGAAATAGTTCTCAGCGTGTGAACAATTGGGCCATTTGATTTCGTTTTTGGCAGCGGTTTGATTGATGAGTTCAGAGTGTACGCTGGATCTTCGAGTACAGTGATTGTGAAGTAAGATCAATTTTCTTGGACTAATTCCTTCGTAGTTTTTCATTTTGAATACCGGATTATCGCAGAGACTAAACAAGGACAAGTTAAGATTCGTGGTTAAAGAAATGGATTTAACGGTTCTGGGTGATGCAAAAATTATCCATTTATGATACATTATTGTGAAAAGTGATTACTTTTAAGTGATATTAAAAAATAATCAATTTCATATTGATTTGTTGAAAAATAAATTGTTAATTAAAGAAAAGAAAGCAAAATTAGAATGAGAAGAAAGGGGAAAGAAAACAAAACTAGATGAAATAAATAGCATAGAATAAACTAAGCTTGCGTAGTTAGAAAAATTATTAGAGTTAGCAAATATTCGAAAAGAATCATTTCAAAATAATAAGATTTCAAAAGTAAATTCAGATATAGATTGCATATTTAAGTTAGAAAACTTTATTAAAAGTAATAAAACGTTATCTATTTCTGCCCCGTCAACACCAGAATCGTTTAATCTATTTCTTCAGTCTTTAGCAAAAGAATTAGGGGCAATAAGTATTAAAAGAATTGAAATCAGAAATTCTCTTAATCTACTCAGAGAGAGCAAATAATTTGATGATTTATGCGTCTGAAGAATACTTTGTGCAATTTTTGATAAATTAAAAACTATTTCAATAAAAGTATTTTAATCAATACCACAGGAATGTTTGGATGGGTTTCGTAAAGCACAAAAAGTGCCTTCAGAAAGTTATGTACAATTCGCGTAAAGGCTGATTGCACCTTTTGAGTATTATTGTCAGATGCATGAAGTAAATGATTTTTATGCCAATATAGTATGAGCTATTTTTGGATAAAATTATTAGTTTACTGGATAGCGAATTGATTATTGATATTCAAACGAAACAAGGAGAATTACATTAAACCTCAGCAGTTGAGACGAGAATGCCATATTTATTTGCTTTCAAGGGGTAATGGCAAACTTGAGTCCAATTTGTCCGTCGATCTGGTGGAATTGAGTGTAAATGGATGGAAAGAAACAAAAGGCAAAATTTTCGATTTCATAAAAGTGTTTCGAAAATATTTCTATCTGAGGTAAAAAAAAAATATTAAATGTATTTTGTGTACGAATAATTGAAGCCATGCTATATAAAAATATGCATAATTTAAGAAATCCTGGGCGCATGTTTTATGAGCATCAGAAGGAGGGTGAGCCATTTCAACTCGCCACTGGTCGCCAACTGGTTTGAATCGCCACTGGTTTGAATGAATAAAACAAAAGATTGTGTACAGTTGTTGTTTTAGTTAAAGATAAATATTCTGAATTGCAAAAATGCGGAATCTTTCCGATGTCGGAAGCCAAGCATGTTTAATAAGTAGGGAGTGTGTAAACGTTTACATCTTAATACCAATAAGATAAGTTCTTATTTAAATTATTTCATCAGCTAGGCTAAAGGATAAATCAGAAGGATTAAAAGTTTTGTAAGAGAATTGACTAGGCTGGTAGGCAGAGAATTTGCGGATCATGCGCGGAATCAATTTTTTATGTTTGAGGATTTGGATTTGGTTTGGTTTCTTTAGCAAATAATAATTTTGAATTGATATGCTGTAAAACTATGTTGTTGTTAGTGTAAAATTTTTTTAAGATTTTTGATGCCGAGGCAAATAAATTCACAAAATATTCAATTAATCCTGCAATATTCCGTGTTTGGTAATCTAGCTAGATTACCAGATAGGGGTAAAGTCCATCAGGCTTCAATCCGAAAAGGAGATTTAAATGAAATTTAGAATGGTTTGGATAGATAGAAAATGTAGATATCAGGATAACAAAAATTTAAGAACATGCTCAATGCGATGGAGCACATAGCGCATATACATTGAAAGTTGAGGAAGAGAAGTACGTAATTCCAATGCTCCTCAGGAATGACCCTTCTTGTTTAGGATGATATTCATAAAAGTTTCAATTCACTTATCTACAGAGGCAGAATATATCTCATTTTATAAAGTGTTTTTGGACAAATATCGAAGATAAGGTCACGTGAAAGAAGTTGAAGAGGACTAGGAACCTGATCACTTAATATACTGAGTTTTTATAGATCTGAAATGAGTTATACAAAATGAAGGTGGTATTCAGTTGCTCTATGTTAACTACCAATGGTATGTCAATTAATTTTTGTATTACAGCCGTGGCCGCAAACACGACGATTTTTTTTCGGTAGTATGATTTCCAGTTTTATATGATTGGTTTGGCTGATTATTCTTTTGAATTTACATAATTTTAACTTATATTAAAAGAAATTAAAACGAAAAGAATGCAAAATTCTCGTCGATATACAGCACTCAGTATTATTTATTGACATGATGAAACGAGGGCTGTTATAATAAACTCCCACCCACCCATATTATATATATATGTACTCACAAGCACCAAGGGTCAAGCAAGCTATAAGTCCATTCCCATAGGGCTATGAGTATATTAGGTATTAGTAAAATTTCTTAAATCAGATAAACATTATATATAAACATTATATTCCACTATAATATATTGAAATAATAATATTGAAATAATAATATATATATATTGAATAATATTATATTGGATATATATATATATTGAATAATATTATATTGGAAATATATACATTGAAAATTCCACTATAATAATAATGGTTGAAATTATTTATGTGCCAAAAATTAGTTCGATAAGAATCAATTTAAATTTATACAAGTACTGCCACATGTTATTTTTATATTACGAAAATGTTTTAGGAAAAAATAATTACATCTAATGAAGATAAAAATTCAATAATTTATTTTAAAAAAAATAAGGGGCCTGAATGGCCGAGTGTCTAGCGCTCTGGCGTTCTGTACCAAAATGGATGTTTGTAGTGGTTTGGAAAAACCGTAGGTCCCGGTCTAATATGATCATCTTGCGTTTCGGGTGCATTGTTACTCCGCATCCGTGGTTTATCTTCAAAATAATGCAAAGTGATTTTGAAGGCATCCAAGATAAATTGCATACCAGCTGCATTAGAAAAAAATAAACCAATGATTTTTTTTTTTGCAATTTATAAATTTGAGTAAAATCAAAGAAGTTATAAAGAAAAAAATTAGAGTATATAAAAATGAAAATGTATAAATATTTTCATATGTGAAAGTTTTTTAAACAAACTTTTTAAATTTACAAATAAGTTAAACTAAAGAAGAAAATTAGCATCTGAATTCAGAAATGAAAAATTAGGACAAAATAGAAAAACCTCCAGAAAAAGTAATGCATACGGTAAATATTTTTTCAATAAGTTTCCAAGAGGAAGAACAACAAGCATTTCAATTGCTGAATGAAGTAGTTTTTCAATATTCCTCAATCAGCCTTTTTGAATGTTGGGTGTTCCAGTAAATAAAGCTTAGAACAATATAAAAGATGTGATGTGGCAATTAGTAAAGATATACCTCCTCACAGTAGCGATCTCAAAATGGAAAAAGCATTTATTTTGACTGCCTCTTTTCGCCTGCACGATATATCGATCATATACCAGCTTACCTGGGGTTTGGAACGCTTTCCAAGCGCGCGAAACGACACTTTTTCCGAACTCTGTGACTTTTCTCCAGTTTTAGATTGCTTCTAAATTTAGAGTTAAAATGTTGAGGACTTTTAATTTAAAGACTTGAGCTGCGCGCGCCGACATCACGCGTTTTGCGTACGCTTTACGTTCCGTTCCTGATATTTTCTGACGCAATTTCTACTGACTTACGTGTTCAACTCCAGACCTCCTTTTCTGCAATTTCATAACTGCTAACTTTTTTACATTAATAAGATGTATGAACAATAAGACGTATTCTCATAAAAATCATATATTTATTTTTATATAATTAAGTTTCTTCTATTTTCTGTTTTGACTTTTCAGTTTTAGATTAAAATTTAGAGTTAAAATGTTTTACTTTAAAGATTAACTGATTATGCTCTCTGATAAATATTAACAATATAGAATTCATTAATAAGACATTCGTTCTATTTTATAAGTTACGAAAAATGTTTCACTATTTAAACAGCTTTTCAATTAAAACAATTTTTTTTTTATTTTTAAGTAATGTCTTTTAGTACAAGGCAGAATACATCAACGTCTGCTTCAAATATTTGCCCTGGATCGAAATTTTTTTTTTTTTAAATATAATTTTCACTATCGGAATTGTTTTAAGCCCTGATTTGCATTTACTTTGTAAAAATTCATTGTGGAAAAGACTAGCATGAATAAATTGACTGACTTAAATGGATTTAAGTGTGTTACAGATTGAAAAAAGACAATGCAGTGTTTCTGAAAAGTATTACATCGACTTGTCGTCCACTTTCAATTTTAAGAGTTTGAGAGCATCGTGTAAAAGATGTTTTAACCTAATTGAGTGATAATGTGATTTTAAATTTTCATTTAGAAAAAAATTTCAATTATCTGAATTAATGTTTAATTCTTATTTAAAAGATACTTCTGAATTCAGAAGGATTTGGAGATAATGTTATGGGGTTTTTTCAAATAATTCCATTAAATCTCTTATAAGGAATTGTTTTAAAACATATTAATTAAATTGTTGTCGCTTTAAAGATTTTATTTCCCATTTATTTGCAATTAAGGAGAACAAGAATACCATTCAAATGAATGTGTAGAAACTTTAGAAAACAGAAATTGATTATCTTTCCTAATTAGAGAACTTGTTAACCATCAGTAATGCTGTTATTCCTGAATGCTAAAAATGAAAGGGAAGATATTCTGGTTAAACATTTTCTTTTTTATTTACAAAATATATTTAAACTTCTGTCTATGAATTCCATCAAATCTTATTAAAAAAGGCAAAATAAAAAAAGGAAAAGGTAATTAAAAATGTTCGTTTTCTTAATAAAGAGCATAGGCTACAGAGCATTTCTTTCTTCAAGGCTATTACATACAACTGATACATTTTTATACAGAAAACTATCAGTAATACTACTAGTATTTTATTAATTGAAATATTTTATATTATAAGAATATATATGATTTTGGAAGTGTAAAAAGTATTATGGTGGATCATTTATTTTTGAAGTGCAAAATATAATGATCCACCATTAGCAGACAGCCTTTGCCCACCATGGGGTTGATGCGCCAATAAAGAGGAAGAAAAAAGAAAATATATTGCTAACAAAGAATAATGGCTTATATACATAGTTATTTTAAAAATTTTCATCGCAAATCAAAGTATATTTAAAAATCATAATGCAGATTCTAGAAATTAAATAGAATTTTTAATGTCTTTTAATACATGAAAATTAAATATTTGTGGGGAGAACTATAAAGGCTTAATGCGTAATAAGGCTTAAGTTTGTGTCTTAAGGCTTAATGTGTAATATGTGAAATGTTTGATACGAACTATGTGTAATATGTAGTTTGTTGTCCAAGAGCATCGTGAGCCATGGTGCTCTATATCAGGGTCTCAAATTAAGGCCGGGCCAAATCCGGCCCGCCAAGTTTCTATCCGGCCCGCGGATAGAATTTTAATTTTCCGGTCCGAGGCAAACTAAAAGAAATATAAATTTATACATTATATATCCATCTCCTTTTCTACTTTGATTAAATATTTTTTTTTCTTCCTTTTTTTCAAAGGACTGATGATCTTTTTACTTTCTCTATTTTTGTTCTACAAAACCTAAATCGACGAAAATAACAAGCACAGACAGCTTTCAATCGGAAAGGATTTGCAAGTTGAATTAATTGAGTTACATTCTAACAATCATCTCCAGCAGTTGTTTCTAAATATGCCACGCATAAGAGTTTTTACAAATCAATATCGAAAGTAGGTTTCCCAAATTTAATACCTCACGGCCAGAAAATCAGTGCTGTGTTTGCTTCATCTTATGCATGTGAGCAAGTGTTTTCAACTATGAATCTTGGAAAGAATTATTTCAGAAGTAGACTGACAGATGAGCATTTGTGATTCCTTATAGTGAGGTTCCTCACTTCGAACCTCACTATAAGGAAGTTTTAAAATGAAATCTCGATTTCATTCTGCTCATTAACATATTTAAATTGTAATACTTGTATATTGTTTTTAAAATTTTAGCAAAAATTTTTGACAGATGATTTGTGATTCCTTAAGTGAGGTTCTCACTTCGAACCTCACTATAATTTTAAAACGAAATCTCGATTTCATTCTGCTCATTAACATATTTAAATTGTAATACTTGTATATTGTTTTTAAAATTTTAGCAAAATTTTCTTGGCCTGCCAAACTTTTTTTTCAATTTTTTGGCCCGTGACCGAAAAGGTTTGGAGACCCCTGCTCTATATTATGTGAACTCAATCTGTGCACTTACCCCATTACATCCTTAAAGTATTAATGACTCGACGAAAAGAACACCACAATTCTATCATTTTCAATAGTTTTTTTCCTTCTGGTGCCCTTACAGCTGTTAGTATTTGATTCGATGGTGAATAAAGGAACATAATCTGATGATATAATGTTCTTTTTAAGCAGATAAAACCTCATATAGGCTCACGGAGACTATTTATGAACTTGAATGGATGTGCCTCAACTGGTTGCACACCACGCGTTAATCAGGTATATTTAAAATTTTGCATATTTGTATGGCCTAAAGACTCAGTAGAACCGTAACTCCATCTGGATATGCTTATGCGTGTGTAATGCGAGTGCTTGTGTATATGTGTGTACAGATTATTTGATTTATTCACTAACATTAATTGAATAGTAGTTACAGATAGAAGAAAATTAATGTTTACTTATTCAATTCCTTCTATTAACTCACACTCTCCCTATATATATCTTGTTCAAATTTTCAATCGTTAATAAAATACTTTTTATTCCTCCACTCAAGTTCAAATAAATTTTTTTCAACTTGTAGTAGATGACACTGGATGTTAATACAATTTTTCAAATATTATTTCAGTAATTAAATTTAATTAATTTTAGTTTTTGTTTTAGATTTAAGTTGCAAATATCTACCACTAGATGGCGCCAGATAAACAAAAAAAGTGAATGAAAATTATTTATAAAGGATTTTCAGCAATATAGTGAAAAAAAAAAAGAAGGAATTGACTTTAATTTTTTTTTATTACTTTTGTTTTCGATGCGTTTTCGCATTAAAACGAAGTTAAGTAAACTGATTTTAATATAATTGAAATTTTAAAGTTTTATATTTTAAAGTTTATGAAAAATATATTTCTATGGATTAATATAGATAACTCTGTTGAAAGTATATCTACATTTAATATTTTTACATATATATCTCTAATTACTTTAAAAAATGAATTAAATGTTTTGTATAATTTTCAAGTATTCATGTCTTTAACTAATTTCTTAAGCAATTCCAGTAAAAGAAATAAAAATTCTGTATATAAAAGTGGATTATGATTATATCAAGTAAAATATAAATGACTTTAATTGTATAAATAAATCAAAACAGCCACACCCTAGTAAAATGGTAATAAATGTTAACTTGTTCTCAAAAGGTCAGTGTTTGATTTAATTTGGTCTGTTTACTGATTTAAAAAAAATGTACAAATCGTGATTGGCATTATGCATATAAGAGTCTCGCATGAATTATTGGAGTATCTGAGTGTGCTTTAACTGATTTTTTTTATAATGATAAATTCAACAATTCAGTAGTTCAGTTTTATTGGCGCTTGCATTTTTTTTACTTGGAAGATAGCATTACACTGACATCGGTCTCATTATAAAATATTACTTTATATTTTCTCAGTTAAATTGCGAATTCAGAAATTTGCAACTATTCTCTATCAGCGGAAGTGTTGGACCTGGTTTAATTTACATCCCCTCAGAAGTATAAAAAATATTTTTATATGATTGGAATTCAATATAAAAATATTTAGCGTTTAAAAAAAAGGCAGAATGTCACAATATTGATAATGTATCGTAACTTAAAATTTAATTTGCTAGTTTGGGTTTATTTTATGGGTTTTATTTTTTGGGGTAGTATTTTTTTAAATTTTTTTTTATCTATTGTTTAAAGTTGTTAACTGAATATAGTTAATTTTCTAAAATGACTTTTAAATAAATGTCAGATTTGTTTAAAAACAATTTTCATTGAAGTCATTCTTTATTTTGATAATGTCGTTATTTATTTTCAAAATATTAGTCAATTAAATTTTTAAAAAAATATTGGATTAGACATTAATTTAATGTTGTGTTTAATAACTGTGACAAGACCTAACAACTTGCTTACATAAATTTATTTCAAAAACCAGAACTTTAATTTAAATAAGCTCATAAACAATAAAGATGTTTATTTAGGATAAATTACTTCGAAAACTAATAAATATCACTATTTTCATTTAAAGACATGTGTAAGAAATAATACTTAAAGCATTTTGTTTTACACTTTAAATAAATGCAGAATAGATACTAAGAGAAAATTGGAAAGATTTATAAACTAATATAATAGAAATACTGGATCTAATAAAATAGAAGTTTCGGAACATCAGTGATAATAAATAACATTAAATTCACATCTCGTGAAAGGTATTTAACTTTTAAACTGTTAGAAATGGGAACATATATACATAGTTATCCTCTTCTCCAAAATTCAGTTGACGAATAATTCATTTATATTTTTACAAGTGGACATTTTTTTTTAATTTGAAAACCCTTTTATTGTATTTCAAACCTATGAAAAACATCCATGAATTCATTTATTTTAAAAAAGAAAGTAATTGCCATTTACTATTACCGGAGACATCATTCACATTCAAGTGTTATTGAAAAATTTAAAACGCTCTGCTGAAATGATACTTAATTAGTGATATTTTAGCCAAGATTTTATGATATTTATTATTTACAAAGTTCTTCGGTTTAAATGTTTGTTAGCTCAACATAAAGACCTTATATTACTTGTAGAATTTTTTTTTCCCTTTCTCATGCAGATATATTGATCTAAAATTTAAAATAAATATATAAATCTATATTTTTCATTATATTTTTTATTGATTGGAATTAAGTTAACAAAAATTATTCATATAACTGCAGAATCTTTAAGTATAAGCAAACATGATTTTTTTTTTATTTCATGTCACTAAATTTTCACTGCACATTTAAAACTTTCAGTAAAACTTTAATGTCACTAAAAGTAATATTAATGTATATAATAATTAATGTATTAACTAATATATACAAGTATATAATTAATGTATTTAATATAATTTTTTTTCTCAAATCAAATTTAAACACATTTTTCTCATGATGACAGCAAAAATTATTTCTCTTTTTTAAATATTTTTAAACGTTTATTAATGCATAGGAATAGGAATTTATCAGAATAAAACAAAAATATAAAAATTTCTGGGTATTAGTTTTCTTCTGATATTGTCATTTACTTTATTTCACCTTTTTTAAATATTTTTATTCATTATTGTGCTTTGTAAAACACCACAAAATAAGAGCATAACGTATAAGTTATAAAAGAAATTTATTTTCCTCATTGGCTCAACAGCCCTTGGTGGGTTTTTTCACAGGGTAGGATTGTCAGCACTAAGCCCAAAATCCTGTGAAACTGTAACCTATAGTTTAAAGTGGATTCTGAACCACTACAAACATTTATGATACACCTGGGACTCGAACCTGAAATCTGAGTGACAGGCCAGACTAGTCACTCTGCCATCAATCCCCAATCAATTACTAACATTAAATTGGAATCATTATTTATTTGATTAATATCAAACTCGGTTTAAAAAATTTTTTTAAAATAATTTTCTTGGTTTGATGTCAAAAATTTAAACTGCGTTTTATGATACGTCATATTTGCACAAGTAGTGTATGGAATATTTTTTTTAAGGACCTTGTGTTTCACTAAGCATAACATCAAAAAGTGAAAAAAGGTTTAAATTTGTGTATCACATGAATGATATCCAGAAAATCTCAAATCGATGGAGAAAATGTAGTAATGGCCAAAGACTCGACGATATGAACTGTGTCATATTGACATTATCGTTATACTTCATCATATTTATTCACTGATTGTTTTAAAATCAGTATAACATCTTGTAGAATAAATTTAATCATATTTATTTCACAGTACACTTAAAACAATCTGCAGATAATTAGTTTCATTGAGAAAAGGAAATCTTATAAATTTTATTTCAGATTACTACAAAAATATAAAAAAAATTTAAAATTTTGTCAAATTATTGATCAAAATAAAACTACTTTTAGTCTGTAATCCACACGAATACTTTCTAGAGATTCTCCAAATATTAATTTATTTCATACTTTCCTGATTTGTGTCTTCTTCTGTAATAAATATACTACACATTTTTAACGAAAATATTTATTTTTTCATTCATAGTGATCTAAGTGTTGTAAAGTAGATATAGATGTTTAACACTCCTGGGCCAAGATGTTTGATAATTTTTGTGGTATGGATTTTTTTCGATATTTAAACAAAGCGTTTAGTAATGAGCTATAGTAAAATTAGTTCAAAATTACGTCAATCGAAATCATTCAGTCTTTTCTGAATATAATTACTGATTGATTTTATTTAATGATAGAAATAGTAAAAAAAAAAAAAAAAAACTTATTCTTACTTATTACGGGATGATTAAAATTTTTTTATTAACTTAAGATATTCAGATTAAATTAAAAAGTTAACAATGTTTAATACTAAAATAATACCTTTATTTTATTAATTTACAACCCAGCAGTTAATTTACAACTCTTTCAATTTTAAACAAAATCATATACCAATTAATAAAAATAACTAAAATTTGTATACAAATTTTTAAACGAATGCTTACATTCTTTAACCCTTTAATTTTCTTCGTGAATAATCAAAGTCAATTCTTAATTTCTATTCAATCAAAATTGTTTAGTCAATGATGTTTTAAATTTCTGCATTTCTAATACAAAGTTAAACCGAGTTTTAAAAAAAAATTTAGTTAAAAGTTAGCATTCTCGTCTAATTCAATCCCTTGATATCATTTTTGCTAAAGTCATCAAAAATATTGAAAGTTTTTGCTGATTTCGCTTGAATATTAAATTGGGCCTTAAATGAAATGAAAGCTTTGATAAGAAAACTGCTGAAAATGTATACTTCTGATATTTGCGATTTTAAGTTGTCTCTTTAAAAATGATTTTGATTAACTCAAAATTTTTTTCTAATACAAGATCAAACAATTGTCATAATTCGATTTTATGAATATTTTAAATGCTCATGTTTTCTGAGAATTTTTGTGTCATATTTAGATATTATGCAAAAAATTGTATACTGCTATGCCACCTGTTCAGAATTTAAAATTACAATTCCTTTGTTCACTGGAATATTACAATTTTTATTAAATATTTCAAATCGACTTTTAAATTCATTCTTATTAGATATTTTTTTATCTCTTGTTTTTGTCCTTCAGAGTTTGAAAAAATAGCTGATGACATTGTTTTGAAAATTACTTTATGTATAACGTTATTAATTATGACATACACTCAAGAGCCAAAACATTATGACCACCTGTCAATAACGAGTTGACACACCTTTGGCGCGCAACACAGCTTCAATCCGCCTTGGCATGGATGCCACAAGTCCTTGATCGATGGCTGGAGGCAGATTGTACCAGATGTTTAAGCAACGGTCATACAAATCCGAGATATTGCGAATTGGTGGTCTTTGAACTCTGAGCTGCCGTCCCAGGACATCCCAAATGTGTTCTATCGGATGGATCAGGTGAGTTAGGAGGCCAGGACATTAACTGGAATTCAGCATCATGTTCCTGGAACCACTCCAACACAATTTTAGCCTTGTGACAAGCGGCGTTGTCCTGTTGGAACATTCATTTTCAGCTGGGAAAACAGAGGCCATGTAAGGGTGCAACTGGTCCGCAATGATGTTCAGATACCCTGTAGCATTCATGGTCTGCTCTACCACAACCACGGGTCCCAGAGACGCCCAAGAGAACGTCCCCCCAAAGCATAATACCGCCACCACCGGCCTGTGTATGTACATTGAGGGAGCAACTGTTCGCCTGGAAGACGGCGTATCCTGACACGGCCATCGGCGTGATGAATGACAAACCGTGATTCATCTGACCAGACAACTCTCTCACTGATCCATGGACCAGTCACAATGTTCCCGGGCCCAGCGCAGGCGCAGTTGGTGATGACGCTTGGTCAGCAAAGGCACACGAGTGGGACGTTTGCTGCGTAGCCCCATATTCAACAGTGTCCGCTGAACAGTGTGCTCCGATACTATTCTACTTGGCCCTGCATTGTATTGGGCTGTCAGCTGAGCCACTGTCTGGCTCCGGTTTTGCTTCACCATGCGAGACAGTCTCCGACGACCTTTTTCTTTGATGGCATGTGGTCGTCCAACACCACGTCGTCTACTGCTGGTTTCACCGTCATTCATCCACTTTGCATATGTACTAACAACTGTAGATAGCGAACAACCCACGAGTCGTGCAGTTTCGAAATACTTGTTCTGAGCCTTCGAGCCATTACAATCTGCCCTCTATCAACGTCGCTTAGATCTGCAGCCTTTTCCCATCACACACAGAAGTAAGTGAAAGAGTGATTCTTCAGACTCTCCAGCAGCAGTTAAATACCACTTCCACCTGATCACGTGCCTTCCACGTCATCCAGGCGAGTTCATTGCAAAATGTAGGGGTGGTCATAATGTTTTGGCTCTTGAGTGTATATCGTTCGTATATTAACTGTTACGTATACCGTTCTCTTGATGAAAACACCACTACTGATTATACTAACCAGTGAAACACATTATTCTCATGAAAAATGATTGCCCATAGACAGCCTTGTTAATAGTCCTATGGTACATTTCTTATTCATTTCCATATTATATAGGTATGAAAATATTTCTTTTTTGTAGCACATACCGCATAAAAATCTAATATTTTTTTCTAAAGTTATAATATTTCCATTATCTTATCTTTTTATAATATATAACTTCATATAATTTAGTCCTAAAAATACAAGGTAATTTTCTACCTAGAGCGAAAACCTTTCAGACAGCACCTATTCACATATTTCAGAATACAACTATGCAAATATCAAGCAAAAAACGCGAAAATAACATTTATATTTGTTTCGTTTTCTATACAATTTCTTTTTACAATTGTTTTTTTAAGAATTTTTACTTTCTAACACTACAGTACTAGAAGCAAATAAAAAACATGGACAGATTTCATCTCACCATGTTAATATCCACAAAAATGCTTAAAAATCTTATTTTATAAATAACATTTGTTATGTCTTCTACAGCATTTCTTTGTACATTTTTTTTTTAGATTTTTTTAAAAAGTATTCTATGAAGAGTAATGAAAAGCTTCCTCAGCAAAAAGTGCGATAGGTTCGTTTCCGCGTAGTGAAATTGGTGCGTTTTTATTAGGAGTTGATTTGTGAATTTATTCATGTTGGCTTGTCTTGTTTTGTTTTCGTTGTTAAATAATTACAATTTTAACAGTACTCTTACACTTATGTTTTACTTTGCTGAAAAGTCTATGCACAATGAAATTAAAAGATCATGATTTCATAAATGTACATAGATAAATTCAATTGTAGATTTTATTATATAACAATAGACAATGATAAAAAATATTGTATAAACCTGATGATTTATAACTGACCTTGAATGCATCTCACAATGTGTCATGGATCCTATCTGGAAATTTCCAGATATACACTGAAATATTTCATTCGCTTCCCCTGCTGTGATATCGATTTCTAATTAAGGTTCTCTTTTGCACTAACATCTTCTGTTTTATGGGACAAATATTGCTCTGCCTTCTGTTTCTTTCATCAATTATCTCAGACTTAATTCTTCATTCTTTTCTTCTGTTTGCTCCATGAAGTATAGAAAGAAAACTCTGATAACTAATATCTGTCATTTCGATTTCTCGTATAATTTACTTTGATGTAAGGAAAATACGATTTCTTGTCCTCTTTGTTACATGTGTTTTGTTATAGGTTTTTTTTACAAGTTTCATGGAAATTTGTGATGTTAAAATTTTTTAATGAAACAAAAGAAATCATTATATATATATATATATAAAGTTACAGTTGTATGAAGGTTGGGAATAACCTTTTAACTATATTTAAGTTACATTTGAAAATGCAACTATTATTATGGGTATATTTTTAAATAAGCTTTAACTTGTAAATTGTAGCTCAGCTTTTATATATTAATAAAATTTATTGTTATTTGAAACGTTACAGAATATTCTTTTCTTTTTAAAAATGATTATGAATATTCTTCTTTAATTGTCTAAAAGAATTACTGCAGATTTCTATTTTATTTGATATAAAAAATCACGTTATTTCCAAGAAATTTGTATATTTAATAAAAGGCTTTTATCTAATCTCTGTGTATTAAAAATCTTTTCATCGTTAATTAGTTTAATAGTTTAATACAAAGCTCTTTCATTAGTTTAGGAATATTCATTAATCAAAAACAATCATTAGTTTAATATGAGCATGGATATAAAAACTAAATATCATTAATGGGTTTATTACTATTTATATGTAATTAGCATAAGTTAAAATAAGACTTTTGTCTAATAAAAACTTTATCTCGATATTGATTGCAAACATTTCACCTTCTAGTTTCGTTTTGCTGAAAGCTTTTTTAGTATATGGCTTTATTTTCATTTCCCTCACATTTTTGTTTAATTGTACTTTATAAATGAAATGATAATTTTATTTACAGCATTCAATTTGTTTGGTGTTTTGGGAATTGTTTCAATAGTTATCTGCTTTAAAAGATTTTTTTAAATGGTTAACAGTAATTTTAAATTTTCCTCAACAGTCATCTATTTGCAAATTGTTAGGCTGATTTTGGATGAAAAAGTAGCTTAATTTTTTTTTTTTTTTAATAAAAGGCAAATTATTCTTGTCATTGTTATTCGTGTTTACAAAACACGTCGTTTTAACTATTATACTATTTGTAACAACTAGTTTGTTCAACATGTGAAGAAGCAGATTGAGATCCTACCTTTCTAGTTTTCAGGTAAGATTCATTTGTTATTTTTGTTTCCTGTATTCTTTTCTCTATCTACTACTAAGGGCAACTTTTGAAGTCTAAAGGATGTGCCTGTTGGCAATTAGCATATTTTAGATCTGATTTGCAGTCAGTATAAGAGTGACCTATCGATCAGCACTTTAAACAGGTTTGTTTACAGCGCCAAACGTTTTGCATGACAAATCTTTTATAGTTAAACACCTGAACGGATTGTAAATGTATGGTTGGGCAAGGAAATTCAAATAGCCCTCTTTATCACTTTTTGTAAAAACGAAATCAAAAATGAATTAAGAGTTTTGTTTTTAGAAATTCTTATCCCTTTCCTAGCGTGATTCATCGCACACCATCAACAGTCTGAGAAGATAATTCATATATATATTTTTCTTGTAGAGGTATAAATAGAAGGTCAATTTAGGTGAAAAATACAGCTATTATTTAATTTTGCGGGAAAGTAAATAATTTCTAATATAATAGAATACTAAAAATATATTAATATTCTATAATTAAGTAATGAACTGTAATGAATTAAGTAATTTCGAATGAAACTATTTAATTTTTGTTAGAGAATCGAGAAACTAAAAAAAAACTTTGATTGGTCAACTGTAAAAGTCTTAATTAGAAGATCGCCAGATTTTAATGTCTTTAATGTTTTAAGATTTAAGATATAAAAATAAATAACCTGAAAGAGAATGCAATATGAAAAAACGAGAAAATTTTGACAGCTTTTTAATATCCGAAATTTTTAATTGGGATCGTAGCAGGGAACACAAGATGAGTTTGATGAATTTAGGTATTAACTGGTGTGCAATGTTTTTGAGAGCGAAGATGACAATGAAAAGAAAAGTTATTCGTGTTTAATATCGAATTGCAAACTATGGAATCAAACGATGGAAATCATGTATCTACAATAGTCCTAGTAAGCACCTGTACAGACAGAACAAAACCCTCTACTCCCTAGCGAGCAATGTTCAGGAAGTGATTCATCTCTTGAAACCAAACAATTTCAGATGCAGATGCCTGGTAACTACCAACCGTGGAACATGGATAAGCTGTATCGCCCGTCTATTATAAGTAGAGGCTAAACACGTGTGTTGCCTACAACTCCATCTGACCTCAAAAGTATTGATTCCCTTTCCCTGAGACACTCGCCATGCATGGGAAAACGTGAGTCAAAGCATTAAAATTAAGAAAAAAAAAAAACATATCTGAAGAACAAAACTAATGAAAAGAAATAACAATGGAAACTAATTTGATTCTGAAAAAAAGCAATGCAAAAACATGCAAAAATGCCTATATTTAACAATCTAGTGCATAGCAATGAAGTCTGTGGTCTCGCCGATGAAGAAGGCAATAAAGGGAAGGCATAAAGGCAACGACCACTGCGTCAATTCGGGTGTCTTAATACCTATGCACCCATGAGATTGTTTCTTAGCGGCCTTCATTAATTTTTAATACATATATCCATGAAAAAAATTCTTATTTATTAGTAAAAGGAAGTATAAAAGCAAATTTTAGTAAAATGATTATATAATTAGTCTACGTATTAGATTATTAAGAATAAAATGAAATCACCATTAATTTTATCATTATATTTCATTTAAGTAGTATGAGGAAAATGAAAATATTTTTCATATACATAATTATCAAATCTGTAATGATCATACATCAATAAAGAATTAGTAGTCTCAATACTAGAATTAATTTATCAATATCTACAATATTTTAAATAGACATTCTTTAACATGCATTTCTAATAAGAAACTTTGAGAAAAATATTGTTTTAGGTATAATGAAGTTAAAATCAAATAAAAAATAATCATATCTATAAAATTAATAAAAATTAAGTATTATAAATTGCTGAAAGTTTTGAAATGGTTTGAAAATGTGTAATTGAAGTTTGTAATTGCATCGAAAATTATCCACTGTGCGTTTTTTTCGCATAAAATAATGGGGATTAAAAAAAAGTTAATATGTTGAAAAGAGTAATAAGTATGTAAAAATAATATAACATCAGTTATTTTCTGGATGATTTCTGTTTATTGTGGAGAATAAAAACATTTTAACGCTTAATCAACTGTTATATCTTCACACAAACTGTTTAACCTTGTAAATGAAGCTTTTAAAATATGACTCCCTTGAAAGCGATTAACATTTTTCTCATTTTTATGAGATGAAAATTGCTCTTTTAACGCTATTAAATGTTAAAAGAATGTTTTGTTTATATTTCTAAAAGTGAATTGAGCATTTTTAAAAAGAAAAACACTATTACATCACTTTACGATAACTTATGAACAGTATGTTGAAATGCTTTTTTACCAGTTCGCTATTTAAACAATCAACATAAACTGTATGTGATAATGCGTAGATTTTTCTTATTTTTTTTTTTCTAATGTCATCCTATTTTTATGTTTCTTTACTAAATTTATTTTACAAAAGAATACTTTTAGTTTAGAATATATTAGGTTACATTAAGAGATGCATATCCTTTATTATCCTTCTTTGCAACAAACCCTTAAATAAAAAAAAAATTAAATTTAAAAAAAAGTAAAAACTTAAATAAACTCATTTAGTGTTACGTAAGTTTACGTGGTAAGCAAATGTTATTAAAATTAAAAGCTTTACCATCCTTGAAAACCAACAACAAATATGTTTCCATTCTCTTACAATTTACTGTTTCAATAAAAATATATGCATTCTGAAAGATTTCAAACTCAATTGTTCATTAAAAAAGTTATTTAAAAATTAATGTTAATAATTTTTTTCTAAAGTAAAAATTGGGTTACTATCACTGAATTATACTAACGTAGAATTTCATTTTTCTGTCGAAATTCATCTTTTCAAAAAAGATTCTCTGATTGTACAGAAGACATTTTGGAGCACATTTAGTTTTCCCATGGCGGCGAGAGCTGTTTTAGAATTTCTTTATTGAATTTTCAAACTTCTCTTAATGCTGTGTCAATTTTATCTGTTTTTTTTTTTTTTTTTTTCGCTTACCTGATTTTTAGAAAATGTTATTATAGAGATAACAGCCATTGGAACAGCAAAAGGAACAGAATTTTTATTATTATAGTTATTTTTTTGGGAGCTCCTTATATTTTGGAGAATCTTATATTAGTTGTATATCAGAAAATACTAAAAATTGTAAATATTAATTATTAGAAATTATCTCAATCTTTTGCCTGATATCTTGTCATCAAATTAATCAAATTTCGTAAATATTTTATCTGCAGTATTTTAACGATGGGATATTACAACAAAAAGCATTTTTACAAGAAATCAAACAAAATTATACAATAAAAGTTTTATCTAGCATACATTAATTGATACTATTTATACTTAGCATTAATTAAAATGTATCAATGTTTTAGATATATGAAAAGTGTAAAATATTATGGTCCTAAATAATAGACTCTTTCTCTCATACACACACACGCACACACAGTAGACTGTATCAAAAAAATTCAATTAATTTTTTATACTTTTAGCTTGATAAAGGAAACTCAAGCGACTAGCGTACACTGAAGTAACAAGTCCTCTAGTGCCAGTTTGCATTTTATATTTCAAGAGTACTTGTGCCTCGCATTCTATTTATACCCATGCAACAACTTATCACAGCCCATTGACATGTTATCCACTAAACTTGTGGTACAAAAAAAAAAATCTGTACAATAAAACACATAAAAAATGAAAACTTGATTATTACATTACATTATAAATACAAATAATTTCCAGTCCAATAGAAATTACTCACTCTGAGCATAGGCAAGCTACAGATTTTAGAGAACGATATTTTAAGGACACCAGGCTGAGTTTTTAATGCAACTAAAAACCATTTATAAGTCGGAAAATTGTCTTCAACCAGAAATGCCTAAATCACCAATACGAACATTTCCTTTCTGAAACCTCCATTTATTATGCCGCTGTAACTCGTTCAAATAATAATGGCGAAACTTTTTCTAAGTTCAGTTATCCTCAGTCACTTATTAAATCTGTTATCATTAAATTAGACAAATCCGGCTCAATAATAAAATTGTTAGATCTGTTCTACATATATAAAAGGTGAGAATATAGTAAAAAATAAATATTATTTAAGATTAGCATAAAATGAAATATAATGTTTATTTAGATATATGGAAAGAATTCAATTGTCAACAAGTGTACTATATTAAACTAGCAAACAAAACCTGCCGTTGCCTGTTTTACAGAAAACCAATACATTTTTAGTTTGGGAAAAGTTTATTAGTTGTGTAGAATCGAAGGTTTGAAATTTTAAATAACTGAATAATATAAATTGTCTAATTTAAGAAAAATTCTTATCCAAGAATTTCGAACAATTTCTTTTCACTTTAACCCGCATTTATTAGTATCTTTTTAAAAATAATAGTGTTAGTGTGGGAAATAAAATAAAAACTAACACTGTAAATATTTTAACATTTTTTTTTTCATTTTTTTTTTTTGCGAAGGTAAAAGCAGCTAAGCACTTTTAAAGTCTGGCACCATCTCAAACTTGAAAATCTAATGGTAATAAAAATATAACATCTTTTAATTCAGCACAATTAATACATATTTTCAGAAAATTAAGACTGTACAGTTAGTTCGTAGTTTTACACACACACACGCAAATCTATATATGTAAATACGTAATAAGTCGTCTAGCATACATAAATAGCATGGTTTATAATATCCTAATTGTACGTATAATTCATAAAGCTATCCTCCTGATATTATAGTTAATTTCTTTTTGTTTTTCATTTCTTTTCCTTTTTACTCATTTCTTTCGGGTTTTGCTGATTTCTGAGCCTGTATATATTTGTTCAGTATAGAGCTTGTATTGTATATGCGTATAATTTTTTTGTTCTTATCTGCTAATACAGTTCTGGCCGTTCAATCTTTTAATATTTGTGTTTGTCCAACTATATTCAGTTTCTTTGTTATAGATTATGAGCACTTTTAATCTTGTACAATTAGTACTAATTTTTTTGTTGGGAGGGGGGCTGTCTGAATGCAAGGGTTTTCAAGGATTTTGCAATGCAAATTCTATGATGATTTTGTTATATAATTTGTGTGTAAAAATTGCTGTGGGTTTCGCCTTGTAGAATGGTTGGGTAACCAGTTTTTCCGTCGTCTGTTTTTATTTGGGTTTTTGGGTTTTTGTTTTAATGTGTTATGTTCTTCATATATATATATATATAGGAAATAAATCCCCAAATCCCCAAATCCCAATGCTCTATATTTTATTCTCAAATATACCCGAGTATATAAGCAATCATCAGTCACTGAAGTATATTTGGATGTGTCGTTTGAACTGTGGAATTCAATAAAAACCTATGAAATGCATTTTATAAACTTATATATAAAAAAAAGTATTTCTCTATTTTTCTTTTCCTGTCCATTACGAGGAACTTTATTTAATTTTATTTATTTATTTTGTTTTTATTTCTTAAAAAAAGAAATAATGTTTCTTTAACATCCTTAAATAATATTACTAATAGATTAATCATTCAGATGCCAGACAAAAGGCGAAATAATTTTAAAGAAAATGCCTGCATGTATTGGGAGCATTCGGCTTGATTTTTATGCGAAGCAATGGTGGAAGCCATAACAGGAATCTAGAGTCGAGTTTTGCATTCACACGCGGAGGTAAAAATATTGAAAACGTTTATTGCATCCGATGCACTTATCAGTAAAGGCAGGGTAACATTTTTCTCCGGAAATGTTTTTGTGGACATGACGGCTTCAATTGAAGGCTTTCAAGCTCAACGTTCAAGGATATTGTCTCTTAAAAAGAATGAAAGAGTGTCCTGAGTATCAATTTATCAAGTTTTAGAAATGCAGAAAAACACTTTACGGAAAAAGACTAAAAATAGTCCTGAAATAAATAAAAAAATAAGTATTTTTAGTGATACAGGAATTTCAAAAACCTAAAAATTTAGAAATAAAAAAGAAATAAATAAGTTAGCATTAGGGATGCGTAGCTAAAATTCTTATCTTAATTTATTTTTCTAGAAAACAAGACTATTTTTAGTATAAAAATTATTGCAAAAGATTAAAGCATAAAAATCATTAGTTATCAAAAAAAGAAAGAAAGAAAAGAAGGAAACTCATTCATTATTCACTCTACTGATAAATATATTTTACGTCCAAATACAACCATAAATAATATACACGCTTTATTTTGGATTAAAAAGATGAAATCTTTTTATATAAATATAAAAATCATTTTTTAATATTAGGGAATAAATAGACCTAAAAAAATATTAACAGACTACTACTACCGTATATTACAAAAATGATAAATGCTTTTGCCGCTTTTTATATTATAAAAAAATTGTCTGCCTGTATGAATATCCATTATTTATGGATTACAAAAGATTGAATATTTTTCAACAACGTAAAGATTCCATATCATAACTTTTAAAATTGTTGCTTTAAATTATGAACATCTGGCAGTAAAATATAATACATACATACATAAAAAATTTATTTTTATAATACGAAAATGTATATTATAATTTGCAATAATCTGAGTAACTTAAACCTTTTACCTAATTTATATGTATTATTATTTTTATGTTACAAACTATCTTATAACCCTAGAAAGTTTAGCTAATAGGATTTCAATGTATCAATTAAAAAAATTTTATGTGATAAAAATAGTTTTAATAATTCCTATTAATCATTATATTTACACTAAAATTATTACATGGCTTCAGAAAATAAAACTTATTAACTCTTTTTATCAAAGAAATAAGTCAGTAAACACTGTCAATAATAAACTGCCCACAAACTTTTGTAAAGGATTGGGAATTCTAACATAAAAACTATATTAAAAACAAACATCTAAAAACGATGAAACAGAGAAACAATAAGCGCAATCGATAATAAAGCCAGAAGCAAAATACCAAAATTGTGTTAGATGCGACATAAGCATATTTAATGAAAACTTATTCAATTCCTTCTATTAGCTCACACTCTTCCTATATATATCTTGTTCAAATTTTCAATCGTTAATAAAATATCTTTTATTCATCCACTCAAGTTCAAATACATTTTTTTGAACTTGTAGTGGATGACACTTGATGTTAATACAGTTTTTTTCAAATATTAATTAATTAGATTTAATTAATTAATTTTAGTTTTTTTGGATTTAAGTTCCATATATCTATCAATTGATGGCGCCATATTAGCTTAAAAAAATGAATGAAAATTATTTAAAAAGGGCTTTCTGCAATAGAGCGAGAAAAAAAGTAGGAATTGACTTTAAAAAAATTTTTATACTACTTGTTTTTATAGCCAACCGATAGCACTAACAAGTTTTTATTTAATTAATTACTGATAATTGTTTTTCTACTTTTTGACAAGACTAGATAAAATTGTAGAAATTCATTTATTTTTTTTTAATTGAAGTACTATAGTTTTAAAAAGTATTTTTATAATATAATGCCTTGTTTTAACAAAGTTTTATTTTGTGATAAATACTTTTAAATTTATTAATTAGTATTTATGTAAAAATAAATTTTTTTGTAATTTTTGTGTATTTTATTAGGATAAGATACAGAAAAGATTCAGAGACAGAAAAGATTAAAAGACTGCCACATGCCAGTTTAATTTGCATAAAACTGTTAGGAAACAAAAATAAAAGCTTATTTATCAACGACCCACCCCCCTTAATTACTCAATTCTGGGAATGAACAGCAATTAAAACTTAAGACTGTTTTTTGACATAGGAAAAGGGTGAGATTGGCTCTTTCTTTATTCCACTGTCAACCAAAATACGCGTTATCATCCGTTTGACAAGAGCAAATTTCTTTGTTCTATACATTGCGATTTGTTGAGTACATTTTTATTGGTAAAATCGCAATATAATTTTTTAAATTATTAAGCAAAATTTTAGGTAGTTGCAATTCAACTTTTACGTGTTTAAGTTAGGTTATGTATATCAGGTTAGTATGTTTTATATATTAAGTTAATTATATTATGTGTTAGTATGTTACATTTATTTTTTAACTGTACGTCAGCCTATAAATAGCACAACAGCTTAAAATATAATGTCAACAATAAAAAATTCGCCAACAACTAAAAATCGCCAAATTGGCGTAAAACGTAACAATTTCACACAATATTGATACAATTACGAAATTTTAATTAGTTGATCTAGACTTTAAATTAGAAGTATCCCTGCAAATGTTGGCGAAATTTTGATAATTGCAGCTTTACATAGTGGACACACACACACACACATAAGAATCTGAGAATTTTATATAGAGATAACCTTATTTTCAGAATAATTAAAGTAGTCACTACTTTGCTTATAGATTTTATTTCTTAACAAATAAAATGCTTTTCATGTAACGTCAAGAAATTCTTAAATAATATTAGTGTCAACTGATGTCGTCATGAAATAATGTCTCACAAAAGCATAATATGTATTACAGAGGGAAAAGAGGATATCGTATTCTTAATACAATCTTGTGTATTAATTACACGTGCATACACATTGACACATGTTGAAAAAAAATGTTTACTTGTTGAGAAAAGTTTTACATTAAAAATTATAAAGATTCAGGTAAAAATAACTAATCCTATTAAAAATATTAGCAATATATAACTTCAATTAAAAATAAAATGATCAATAGTAAAGGATCGGATTCGTTTTAATGAATTGGCATGTAATAATTTTTTAACTATATGAATTCTTTTAACTGTTATATTTAATTCAAAAGACATTAAACCTAAAATAATTCTATATCCACGGTATAGTTTTAGGATACATATTCTCTATGGATTTATAAGTTGTTTAAACATGAAATTCCCATAAACATTTTCTCTTTCGACAACAAAAATAGCATTGAAAATTTAAACTTTCCCGCTCAGATAAATTTTCTGACTGAATTTGGTAAAAACTTTTTTTCATTTTAAAGATTTACATGACTGCAAAGTATTATGCAAATGGAAATCTGGTGTTCGAAATCTCACTCTTGAATGTTATGTCAAAACATAAATGTCTGCAGAGTTAGTGATAACATCACAGATAGTTAAACCTTAATATAGTTACTTTACGACTCTGAAAACATCAGAGTTTTTGTAACAGACTTTTGATGCAATAGTTAAATACATGCTAAAAATGGAGGATGAGGAATTTTGATAATGCACACAGCTTAACTATCCTTAGGTATATTAAAAGTCCATGTGAAATTTGAATTATAATACATATAAGCATTTTTATCCTTTGTTACATTTAATTTTTCCTGTATTATCTACAACTATCCAGATTGATATGAAGTTTGTTGGTAGATTATTTAGTAGTAATATATATAATGATCATCAGAGATATTCTTTGCACACTCTAATTGTTTTTTTTTTTATAATTCTTTGATTGTAAATTTGTCGCACGAAAATTTCAAAGCAGATATTTAAAGTTGATGCGAGTAAAATTAAATTAGCATAGGAAAATATAATCCAGAAGATCATAATTATCTATTCTTACTTGGCAAAACAGAATATGAAAAGCAGAAAACTTGGTAAAGGTTTTCATAACCCAACATAACTAATTCATTTAAACTAATTCATTAAAAAAAAAGTTCATTTATGTACACATATAAATGCGTATCAGTTATGTACACGTATAAATGTGTATTATGCTGAGCTGGATGAGAGAGTATTATCCGAAATTTTTAGCATTTGCTTTCTCATTCGGCAAAAATATAAAAGTATCTCCATTATAAAACCTATTCAAAACAAGATGTCCCATGAATTATTATGATTTGAAAGCATTATTTTAATTATTAATTCTTTTAAAAATAAACATTCATTATTTTTAAATCTATCGAAATATAGATCAAATTATTTCAAATATGTTATTTTCTGAATTATTTCATTCACTATAATTAAACTGTGGACGTCAGAATTTTTCAGTCATGAGCTTTATTGACTCTATTGTATTGAATATTCTCTACTTTATGACTAGAATGTTACATGCACAAAATAACTCAAGTTTTAAAAATAAATGATGCAGCAGGTGTTTACTTGAAAGGCCATGACACTTCTATTTATTTAAAGTTTTTGAAAAATGTTATAGAAACTTCACAAACAATTTTGTGAAATATCACCCAGTTTAAGTAATTCATGCACGAAAAGATTTTTATTCTTATTAATATGTCAGTTTGACGTTAAAGAAAGCTACGTCAACTAGAATGGCAGGGAGTGTACTTCTAAAGAAGATCATCAGTACCCTAGTTTCAAAATTAAGGAAAAATCAGAAATGTTTCAACTACGCATGAATGAGTACACATCTCAAAACATAAATAAATTTTTATCCGAATTTCTCAGTTTGTATAAAAATAATGTTGCATCAAAATTCAACATTTAAATTAATTGAACTGTTATCGTTTAAAAACAGTGAACATGTGACCGATAACAGGCTTTATAAGCGTTGTTCAGTTTCTGCAAGTAGAAACAGCGTAGCGAAATTTTGACACAGCTATGTTTTAGATGATTTCCCAATAAAATGTGCAGAATAACAATAATCAGTTTTTGAACGAATAAATGTGGACTAGAGCCCAAACTTTGCAGCAAAATGGTTGAATGTGAGCTAATCGGTAATTCACAGACGGTAAAATTCATTTATAAACAAATAACCATCCTCTACCATTGCAGCCATAAAAAGCCAGAAATGTCGCATAACATCATTATTTGCAGCTATCTTGAAGTAGAATATCGCCACATCCACCTAACTGAAATTTTTTGTTGCAGCCACTGGAAGGTTACAGTGAATCCTATGGATCCACATCAAGAGTCCGCAGAAGACTTTATAAAGCAAGATTGTATGCATCACATAGTGCCACAAAAATGAAATTTTAATTGGGCAGGCATATATTTCAGTTCGAGATCAACTCAATAGAAGTACGTATTCTTTACTGATAAGTCCATATTTTGTTTAAAAATCACTCAAGACTTTGGTCTGTCAGGAGTTAATAGAGAGTTTTTGCATACCGTATTTTTGGACGTCCGTTAGCTTTTTCTCCCTAGCGCGCATTCTCATAGGAAACATTATTACAGATACGCATGCGCAATTTCCTATGAGCATGCGCGCTCGGGAGAAAAAGCTAACGGACGTCCAAAATACGGTATGCAAAAACTGTAATAACTCGCTATTATTCAGGTAATGTATATCACATAGATAGGAAAGGTCATATGCATAAGTTTAGTCGTATTCACAAACATATATCTCGGCAAGAAGTACCGTTATGGCTCAGTTACATAGACACTGCATTCTTCTTCCAATTACTATTCATCAAATTATTAGAAACTACATAATTTACGACATTAATTTTTAATTTTCCGTAAAATTCTGAAAACAAATTGTATATTCCATTTTTGTTTCTAATGGAGCTTTTTTCTAAATTGCAGTGCTACGTTTTATATTCTATATATATCTATAACTTTTAAAAACTTTAAAAACTTGAGTCCTATAACTATTCTATTTTTTTTAACTAAATTATTTTCTTAAAAAATGAAATTACATTAATTAAAAATTTAGCAGAACAGAAAACAAATATTTAGTTAAAACTAAGAAACTTTTTTTGTAATTTTCAAATAATAGGGATATAATTGTATTTGTACATTGAATTGTACATTAAACATCGTTTGTGTCTTAATAATAATGAAAATTTAAATTAGTTTTATAGTTTATTGTATAGTTATGTAAGTTGAATTATAAGTCTTTTGTTGGAGTTCTAACTCAAGATATTTTAAAGAAAACTTTTTTTTTTTTTGTATTTTCTGAAAATAATTACAACTTTTTCAATTCCTTCTATTAGCTCACACTCTCCCTATAGATATATCTTGTTCAAATTTTCAAATCGTTTATAAAATACTTTTTATTCATCCATTCAAGTTCAAATGCATTTTTTTTAACTTGTGGTGGAGGACACTTGATGTTAATACAATTTTTTCAAATATTAATTCAGTAATTAAATTTAATTAATTAATTTTGGCTTTTTTAGATTTAAGTTGCATATATCTGCCAATAGATGGCACCATATAAACTTAAAAATTGAATGAAAATTATTTATAAAGGACTTACTGCAATATAGTGAAAAAAAGTAGGAATTGACTTAAATTTTCTTTTTTTTTTTTTTATTACTTGTTTCTTTGTCACTATGGATGAGAATATTCTCTATATGAATTCCCAGAATTTACTGCCATTATTCTGTTTTTCGCTGATCAAACGCTCTGAAAACTTTCACCTACGCATTTCGCTTAATAATAAATTCTGTAATACTTTCCAACACATTTTCATCATTAAATATTAATTGTTTTCATTTTTTTTTTCACTTTAAATAATTCGAACAGCAATATATTAATATCAGAGTTCTAATGAATAGTTAAAATAGTGTCTGCAAAAAAAATAATTATAGTTAAAACTAACCAAAATATATTTTGACACATAGCACGAAATACGAAATATTTATTTTTTGAATAAATATATTAAATTATTTAAATGTCGGAAGTCATCATGAAATAAGATAGGTTTCATATATATATATATTTTATTTATTTATTTTTTTTTTTTTTTGTGTATGATCCTGAAAGATTATTAGGATATATTTTGTCCTTAGTTGCCTTAGATAGTTTTCATATTAAAAATAAATCATTTTTTCTTATAAAAAAATTATCTTGTTGAAAAAAATCAGGATATTTAATGGATTGAAGTTTAAAATGAAAGCTTGCATATCAAACAAAGTAATTATTCTCTTTGAATAATACAAAGTAATTATTCAAAGTAACTATTCTTCTATTAGTAAAACAGGTAATATAAAGGTTTTGTCTTCATTCTTATTATTTTCTTTTATTATTTTTTATTTATTTAATCTGATTTAATTTTATTACTGAAACTGATTGATTTAATTAATAACTAATTGATTTAACTTTCGCTTCAACAATTTGAGAACTACGACCGTAGATAATAGTACCGAATGACAAAAAAAATATATGGAATTAAAATCGTAATTTATTTATGCTGTAAATGTTCCCTATTACAAAACTATCCAAGATGTAAAAAAAAGTGTTATTTGCATCAAAAGGACTCAAAATCTCTTTTGATTGCTACAGAGGGTGTGTTCGATTATGTGTCATTCAGAAAAGGAATTATCAAAACTCGAGAGAAGAATGGAGGGAAGGGAGTGGGAATTTCTATGAAAGGAAAAATAGTATAATTAATTTTAAATTCTATAAAAATAATTAAAACAATTTTTAAAATTTTCAAAATAAATTGGCTCTAAAAATTATAATTGGCTTTTTATTACCAATAAATAAAATAAAATTTAAAAAAACAAGGAACAAGAAAACAACAACAAAAATAGAAGGAAATCACATAGTGACATGTTTAGCCCTTAAGGGCCCTATCCTCCCAGTAACAACCATACACAGTAGAGGAAACAAGTGGCAGGGCACAGGAAGGTGAGATGAATCCATGGATTCCTTTCAAAGACTGTAGAGCATGCATTTTGGGCTTCAAATATTTTCATTCGAAAAGGATGATTTTCCAAAAAATCATGGCCCGTCAAGAGTCTGAAAAGGGCAACAACTTTAAACCTGGGCTGATCAGAGATATTTAGAATAAAGTCAAACCAGATTTCAGATGAGTTGCCTTCACGTAATTTATCAGATAGTGTTCCGGAAAAGAAGATAATATAAAAATCCCTACTAAAATTCACAAATATTTTATATTACACATGAAAACCATTAATATAGCTCCCTTAATATAAACATTTTTAAAATATAAGATGGATTTTAAAAAATGTTCGTGTATTTGAAAAATAAGCTTTGCTAATGCCATCTTTATAACTTCTCAAAAATAACCAGGACATAAAAGGAATTGTAAAATTCTTGAAATATTTATAGAATAGTCGAAAGACGTTGGCCATCAAAAATTGAAATATAAAAATGCATTCGAAATTCATTTCAGAGAGAAAATTTCATTCTATAAGAAAGAATTGATCAAACATAGACAATAAATGCGTTTTTGATTGATGTATTTTTAAAATTTATATTTCAAAAATCTACTGAATTACAGTTTTCTTAGGAAAATACTTGTCATTCATTGGAAAACAGAATAATCTAACTGCAAAAAATGTATGGTCTTAAATTTAAACTTTCATATTCAACTATTGCAATTGGTCACTATAAAAAATCGTTTGTACAACTATTCTCAAAGAGTTTTCTATTTTGTCTGCTATAAAGACAATGTATTTATTCGAAAAAAAGAGAACTTAAGAAAAATCATTATGGTTTCAATAAATATTACTTCTATAAAAGAATGAACTAGAAGTATAACGTTGCAATGAATCATTTATAAGATTTATAATGCTCGTAAGTTAGATTATTATTATTGTTATTGATTTGCTTTTTATTCTTAAATATCAATGCATTCATGTCCTTTAAATTCAGTTTAATACATTCATTTCAGATAAGGTAGATAGAATATCTTCTATACATTGTCTTTTTTAAAAATATTTAAAGACATTTATTTAAAATTCTCAATGGATGTGAGCAAATTTTTATGTCATTATATTCGTATGGATAACGCTGAAACAATAAATTAATAAATAAAAATAAGCAAATAAAAAATAAAAGTATTTTATATTGTAAAATTTAATAATATGTTTTAATAAATTAGCAAATTTTTTATAATTAGTAAATTTTGTTTTACAATAATTTATCCATTTTTATTTATTTATTTATTTATTTATTTTTTTTTTTGCTAAATTATACAAAAATAGATGTAATATTTTTATAGCACATTCTAATAATCAGAGACCTTTGAAAAGAGTAGAAATTTCTGCCAATGTCCAAATATTTATTCACAGATAAAATAATAAGGTTTTTATTTATTAAATGGTATTTAATATTTTATTCACAAAATAAATGCTTAGTTATATAAAATAAAACATTTGCTCACTATATGGGAAAATATTTAAGGAGTTTTGAACTAAATTCATCAGTGATCAAAAAGAAATATTAAATTTACTTAAAAAACACAGGTGTTAACACAGGATCACACAGTAATGATTTAAAACAGAAATTATAAATATCATTTTTTTTATTTATAAAATAATTGTATATGATTAAATGTTCAATAAACCGTAGTCACTCTTTAAAAGGAATATTCCATTAATTGATAATTCACTATACACAAACAATTTTTTAAATGAATTAGTATATATAAATAACCAACTCGTGTTTAAAGCTTCTATTTTTCTTATTAGTAATATTTTTTGTTATTAATACCTTAAAAATGTAATATACATTTTTTTCACACTTTCTTAAACGTGTTTCTAAACAGAATACTCTTCCTTTATTGTTTTATGCATATACGAAATATTTCATTTTTTTCATAGCTTATGAATAAATACTCTTTAAATTATTTAAAAGTGAAATTATACATTAAATTAAAAGATAGGATTAGTACCATTTTTGTTGCAGAATGTGCTTATTCTATTATGTTGTATCATGTTGATGATAAAACAGAATAAATAACATTGAAATTCATATTAGAATTACAAATTATAAAGATACATTTTTATTTATATTATAATTGTATATAAAGGAATATTATTAAACTCTATAACGTGAACTGAAATGAATAACGAAACTGTATAACGAATGTTCAATAAACTTTATAACGTTAACTGAATTTTACGTTCATAAAATGTATAGTAAATATTTCAATTTATTTCAATTCATTATAAATTAAGCACACACAGAAATTACAAGTGATCACAATATCATTTATATGCTATTTTAAATATTATTTCGAAGTGATGATTGAACAGACTGAATTAGAGATATTTTGTAAGAGAAAATTAGTAACTTACGTATTAATGCTACCTTGGCTACAGATTTGGCGGTTTTTAAGTGGCGCCAATCTAACAGCTGCAGATTTGGCGGTTTTTAAGTGGCGCCAATCTAACAGCTACAGATTTGCTGATTTTTGACGCCATTTTTTAGTGCTACGAAAATGCGTATTTGGGATTTGCCAGAAACAGAACAAGATGCAATTTTATTTTTTCAGGAGCGAAATATTTTACCAAAAAAACGAAAATGTCCCGATTCCCATCACATGAAACTTTATTTTGGTAAACGTAAGTTTTGGAAATGTAATTTCAGTCAGTGTGCTTATCATGTGGGACATAGAAAAGACAACTGGTTTGAGGGAAGCAGAATTCCATTTAAAACCGCCAAATCTGTAGCTGCGGTTGGCGTTCAAAAGATAACTGTTTGCGCTTGCGAACAACAAGATTGCTCTTTATTGGCACAACTGTAGCCAAGGTAGCGTTAATACGTAAGTACCGAAAATTATTAAAACAGTATTTCAAAGAATTTTTATTATTTTTTGACAAAAAAATGTTATTTAACGGAAAATTGTACTTCGCAACTTTTTTTACTTTAAAGTCATTTTTGAAAGCACAATGTCACAACTAATTAAAAACATGTTAATAGGTTAAAACAGACTTCAGTTTTTAAACCAATATTTAGCATTAATCATTCATGAACGAATAGTTTCTTTATTTCGAAATTTAAATATTTGAACGTCAAAAATATGAAATTTTTAAAGAGGAATTTTTACAAATATAATAAAACAGTTTTCTAATACAACTATAATTTTTGTTCCAATACAGAGACATTTTGTTACTTTCCTATCATCCTTCTATAACTTTTACTGAAATAAAAACTATGAACTCCATTAATTTGGGGACTGCAATGTATACACTTCGGTGGGTGAAATTTCTTCCTTAAAATTGTCGGAGAAAAATTATGCTTTATCTTAGGACCTTTAAAGGTGTTGCCCTACATTTGGTAAAGTCTTTATTTAAACCTTGAATTTACCAAGCCATAAAGGGGGACTACATTGTCACAATCGACGCCGTATCTCCATTTTTCCAAAGTAGCTCAAGTTAGATTAATGTAATAAACTTTTAGATTTCCATGTATAGAAGATTAATAATAATATATTGTAGCATTTTTTACACCAGAAAATTATACACAACCGAAATATTTAAAAATTAATACTTTTCTTAGATTACAAATGCAATACAGAATGTTTTTTATCAGAACTTAAAATGTTTCAACGTTTACATTCATCACAAAAAGTTTTTTTTTTTTTTTTTTTTTTTTTTTTTTTTTTGGACTATTAAATAAACACATTTACACAATGGAATATACATCAAAGTCACTTTTATAATTTTTGCTACTCTAAAAGGAAACATTTTTAAAAATATTACTGAAAGCATAAAAACCATGGACTTATTTTGTATTATAAAAGTTTTTTTTCAATCTTCTAATAATATGAAACTTGATTCTTTTATTTTTACGTTGACATTTTCTCAAAAATGCAGTTTTTTTAATGGATTTTTTTGTCCAGAGACACATATAATCAATTTTACAAACTATAAAATTGTTTCGACATTTGTGTTGGAATTTTTTAATAGAAACTTTTGTAAAATCTTCGACAATAGTAAAAATTACACTCAAAATAAACAAATATGTTTAAAATATGAAAAAGTAACTTCAATTATTTTTTTTTACATTTTTTTAGTTGAAACAATAAATAACAAGCTTCAAAACTATTTGTAACAACCATAGGGACTTTCCCCTGTTTCTAAAATTCATAGAGCATAATTTAGTTAGTAAATAGTTTAAGTTTTTACCTACTTCAAATATTCACTTTTTTACTCTTTGAAGGAGTCTAAAAGTGTTAATTTTTTTTTTTCTAAACTGAAGCATTGCTAAAGTAAAATTTCATTCTTTATGAATAACAGTAATAATCTTTGACAATGTTCCAGAAACAAATTTCATTTTCTTGGAAAATGAATTTTTTTTAATATCAATAAATGTTTAAAATCAGTTAAAACTCATTAGCACTTTCAATTTGTTTTCATCATAATTAATGGTGTTTTTTTTTTCTCATTTTATCCACTCTCAATACGAAAACAACAATGTCGTAAAATAATCATAAAACTTAAAAATTGCATGTTGACAACTTAAATTATTTTACTAATCTTACTGTTTTAATCTTATATTGATTTTGTTTTAACCAATTTTTTTCTGCTTTATAAGTGTGTTGAGAGAACTAATGTATTGTATTTATTCTTTATTTCAATTTTGTAAAGTAAATATAATTTGTATATAATTAGAAAAACTAATTTTAATATATATATATATGTATGTATAACTAACATAGGTGAAATAATCTTGATTAGCACAATTGATAGATAATTTTTAAAAATAAAAGCACATAATTTTGTCTAAATTTATGTTTATAAATCAATACAATGAGACAATCTCTCACACTAATTCGTAAAGAAGTCCTAAAACCCAAATAAGTGTTAAAACTGGGTGAAAATAGTTATTTCATGCATATCTGTCATCTAAACCAGCGCATTGGAGATAAATTATCCATTAAAATTTTCATCTTGTGATAATGTTGGACATGCAAAATTTAAACCAACAATATGAATAATTTATTACCATTAAATGTTATTACATAAATTGTTTTATTGTTTGAGATTAAATATTAAAAATGCTCAATAACTAAAAAGGAATTCGAATATTCTGATTAATAAAGGATAAAAGTTACTTTTTGTACTAAATTGTTTCTGAGCATAAGCCAATAACTTTTCATGATTGCGAAGCCTAAATATATAGGTTATCTTCGATTAATTTATCTAAATAATTAAATATTTTCTGTTACAAAATTAAGATATTAATTTTTTTCGTACAAAGTGTCGTAAATAAATTTAAATTTAATTGGGATGTTTCATCACATTTCTTTGTGTTAATTTATTCAGAATTGTTCTAAAGTTCAAAAGACTTAAAGTTGAGAAAACTTATTCAACACCGACGTTAGCAAGTTTAGAAAATAATTCAATATTCAAATTCCTCATTTCATTATATTCAATCCTATTAAATTTCTAAAATAATTTAGAACAAAAAAAAAAAATTTTTTTTTTAAAGTTAAATCAATTTGGGGGATGAATAGCTTGATAAACTACTAAAAAAAAAAAATCTTTTCAAAATTTTGTAAACAATATGCGATTTCTTGTGAAACTTCTAAAATGCCAAGTATAATAAATTAAGCAAAACAAAAGATTTAAACTTCTTATTCTTCCTTGTACTACAGTAAAAATAAATTTTATGTTGCTCGTAAATAATGGGTGATATATTTAAAGGTAGGTGATGCAAGTTATTTATAAAGTGTGTTTTTTTTTAAAGATGATCAATTTTATTTTGAAGATATATTGCAATTCTATAGTACCGAATAATTTAGAAAATGAAAGACAACATGGGAAGGAAAATATCTGCAACAGGTTTTAAATACAATGAAAATATTCTTTTCATATCATGAAAATTTATAATAATCTTTCAATTTTAAAGTCTCCGACACACAAAACCTTTATATCACACCCATATGGTTATTTAATTCCAGCTATTTATTTATTATTAATGAGTTATGTTAACGAAATATCTGAATGTACCTATTAGGAAAAACTTACAATTATAAATATTCATATGTCAAAGAAGAATTTCAAAAATTGCGTACTGCTTATTCTGTAATAATAAAAATTTTGGCAAAAATTTAATTCTTTTTCTCCTACGCAGAGGAAATCAATACTTTCCATAATATCAGAATCTTTGCCTGAATACCTTTGACGAGAACCTATTCCACCTTTTTCGGTAAACAATCCTTGCATTTGTAGATACGTAATGTTTAATGCAAATTCTTTTGAAATTCATATACCTGAAGAAAATTCTGAAGCAAACGTCATACCTGTTAAAAATCTTATTTTTCGAGCTTTAGTGTTACGTTCATTACTAAATCATCAAAGAAGATACAAAAAGTACATTTACAGCTTAAGATTATGTTCAAAAATATGTAATGAAAGAAGTGCAGTATCAATTTTCTAACTCTGCTTGTCATTTAGGAATAAATTTTGAATTGTTGATCATGACGATAATTTAAAATAAAGAGGGCATTGAGAAACAAATATATTAATTCAAATGGGTTAATAAAAATAGCCATAACAATAAATTATTGAAACAGTCATAACATTAATTATCAATATTTTATTTCTACTTTTAAGCAAATGTGGTGTTGATAAAACTTAATTTGATAGAAATGTAATGTGTAAATTAATAAGAATCAGTGAATAAAAATACTTATAGTGGTATGTAAATAGATGTAGGTTTAGTATAAAAAAAAATTTTGAAAAAAAAAATTATTAAATTTCAAAAATAATTTTACATTTTCGCTATTTTGTGACGAAAACAGGCTGTTACGATTGAATTCTAGATACAAATTTTTTGCAAAAGTATTATTTTATTTTAAATTGTCCGGCGACATAATAAGAGGTGGAGTTGAACAGTTGAGTTTAGTAAAAAAAAAGCTATTATTTCTCTAATTTTAAAATATTAATGCACAATGGACAAGATCATTTACATTTAAATCAGCGCCATGCGGACCAGGCGTCTATCTTTTCATTAACTATCTGTAATAACAAGCTAATATAATATAACTCTGTATATATAACATAGCTCATTATTATAAATTTTTATTCGGAAGTTTAATAAAATGTTTTAATAAAAAAAAATTTCAACTCGCGTAAGTCCTTCATAATTAAAGCCATAACTTAATACGAAATAAAGTCATTACAAATAAATCCAAATATTAAATGGGAATATTTTTAGTCAAACGTAATAAATGCCAATATGTCAAGAATAGTATATATTTTGTAAGCAGATTGCCAAAGTTAGTTACATACAATGTTAAATTCTATTTACGTAAATGTCCTCGATTTCAATTGATTCATGTCGGAGGATTATTTATAACAAAGGGCGAAAAATATTGTACTGTGCTATAAATCAAAAAATTTTATATATGTCAAAGTAAGTTCCCAGTTCATTTTATATGGTGTGATTCATAGTTTCCTTTCTTCTGGATGGATTTTACAGCTTCAAGAAGATTATTCGACTATATCAAATGATAAATGATTTGAACATTTAGGCGAGTATAATGGATGAATTTTTTGAGATGAATTTTCCCACACTATCTAGAAATTTGAGCAGTTTCTGAAATAGTTTCGAAACATTTCTATTCATAAGTTTATAATTTAACAAACTTTTTAAATATTAATATTAAAATAATTTCAAAAAATAGTTAACAAAGCATAAATTAATTAAAAATAATTATTTAATAATAATAAGTATTAAAATAGCTTTTATTTCTTATAATATATATACATTTATTCATCTTTCAAAGTAAATTTGGTAAATGAGTATTGAGTGGAGTACGTTTAATAAATCAATACTAGTTTATAAGTATGTTACAATCACTGATTTCGGTATCAAAGAGAAAAAGGTTTTTGATGGTATATTTAAAATCTTATATATCAAACTAAATATTTCGGTGAGAGAATACACTTGTAATAGATAGATAAATATATTTTTATTATATATTTACACTTTATATTATGAAAATAATTAAAGTAAAATTAACAGTAAAATTTTGTCTCCTTATCCAACATATTCAACTATATCATCAAAATTGCCACAAAATAAATATTCCCATATAAAATTATACATGCAATTTCTTTAAGCTAAATTGTTTTATAATGAGATATTTAGCAAGTTCAATAGTAGAATTAATTTGCATGCATTAATTACTGAGTTAAAGTTGAATATTTGACCCGAGGGACCTCATTTATTGTATATAATAAGGCGAGCGACAACGATTATATAAAGTGTATGTGTATGAGCATGTAGGTCTTGTATATAAAGCAACCCGATGCTGAACGATATTCGATGCGGTATACGAACCACTCCGTTGCTGGCCCCCAAATCGGCAGTTGTTCCACAAAACATAATGCGTCGATAATTCCGAGTGCTGTTTGGAACTGTTCAATCGAGTTAAAAAGAGTTCCTTGCATCCATATGTGACACTGAATGTAACATGTATCCCGTACTACACACTTGAATCTAAAAGATCGTCAACTGAGTGGACAGCAACCTATGAAAGTCGCCCAAAGCGGCCAAGGTCAGCAGGCAAGATTATGTCAACCCTATTTCGGAATGCGCATGGTATTTTGTACATCGACTAACTTGAGAAAGATAAAACTACTATCAATAGCTAATATTACACGGCATTATTGGAACGATTGAGTGTAGAAATCAAGAAAATACAGCCGTACATGCAAAAGAAAAGTGCTGTTTAACCAAGACAATGCCCCGTGTCACAAGTCTATGAAAACGATGTTTACATTTAATGAATTACACTTCGAATTGATTTCCCACATACCTTATTCACCAGGCTCTCAGTGACTTCTGGCATTTTGCAGACATCAAAAAAGATGCTCCAAGGAAAGAAATTTGATCAAATGAAGAAGTGATTCCCGTAACTCATAGCTTTGGAGTGAATGCATCACTCTTGAAGGAGAGTATGTTGACGAATAAAGTCAAATTTCTGAAAAAAGTGTTTTTCTTAACTAGGCATGAAATTTATTACGTAATGTGTTATAACAATCTTCTACAAATACTTTTAAAGTAATTATTCCTTTAGCAAACATAACAGATTGTTTTGTAAATATTAGGCTTGTTTCGCTGCAAGTTTCTAAACACTTCTGATAGATTTGCAAGTAATTTATGAAAATGTGTCTGAGCAAGATAACCAAACCATATTTGATTTTATAAATTAAATAATGTTTTCTTGTTCGCAAATGTTTAGTTCGAAATATTTCTTTTTTATTTTTCCATTATTTACAGATGAGAGTTTTTTTTTTTTTTTTTTGAGATTAGTTTTTTTTAGTTTTTTTTTTTTTTGATGAGATTAATTTTTTATAAGTATTTAGGTTATTAAACTTTCACTGTGATATTTATAAAGTAATTATCAAGAATAATCAGTACCATTGTTAATAAAATTATTTTTTTTTAATTTTCTTTTTAAATTTAAAAAAATAAACGTGATTAAATTAGTGTAATGTAGTGTAGTGCAAGCAATTAGTGCAGCGATGAAAGTAAAAGACGGCACCATAATTACCAGTGAACTCTTATTTTAAATATTTCACAATATTAATACAAAATGCGTGACAATCAATTTCGAAACATTATTTTTCTTCTTTTTTTTTGAAACATGTCATTAGCAATGTTTATCCTTATCAGTGATAATAGGTTCTTGATTATTGCAACATTCTGTTGAGTATAAAATGGGTATTTTGCATATAAACTGACAGCAAAATGTTTTCGGGAAAAATCATAAGGAAATTTTATGTGAATCCATTGTCTATTATTGACTCGTTCGTTGAGTTTGAGTTCTTATGTTTAACATTTTGTACAGAGAAAAGTTGATTTTTACTTGCTGTTTGTGAAATTTCATTGTCAAATTGCTATTTTTGAATTAATATGTACTTTTACAAAGAAAAACAATAGTTGCGATTAAATCTCTTTACAGGTAAGCTATATCCTATAAAGTAACATTACTATATGAACACTAATATCTGTTAAAAAAGCTTTTTGAATTTTTGTTTAAACTAATTTTGGCTTCAAAGTAGAAAATCTTCAGGTTAAAAATATTCTTGTTGTAAATTGTAATTTCAAAAATTACGAAAATAAAAATAATTTATTTTGAAAAATAAAGACATTTTATATTTATAATTTATTTTGGAGATAATATTGAGTTTAAGATAATATTTATTGATCTTAAAAATATTAAGGGTTTTTTTCACTAATTTTGCCAGATTTCCATGAAACAATCCAATACGCTAGTCTTTCACTCGAAAACATTCCAGTTTGATTTGTTCAGCTAACGTTAACGAATTGGTTTATATTCTACTATAAGTTATAGTAAATAAAATATTTATTATAAATTAATAATGGCTCTTTTATTTTTAATATATAAAGAACAGTTAAGTGTTAAAAATGAAAATATTACATGGTACGCAAAGTTATTTTAATAAATTGTTAACAAACTAACTTATTAAGTATAACTTTATAAAGATATACTTAATTTTTTAAAAACCTATAAATTTTCCATAGTATAAAAAAATGTTTATTTTAAAAAAAAAATTAAAATAATTAATGCGTGCAACAAATGAGTGAAATATAAAAATTTAATAGGAAATGTATGTATACGTAAAATTTTAAATGAAGTTGAAATAACTGATACATTTGTATTTAATATTTTCTTGGTAATGCATATCTAACATCTTTAACAAATTAATCTTTAAAAAATAAACATGAAAGATTTTTTATATCTTTTTAATCTACTATAATATTTTTCATTAACTGCAACAGAATTAAATATAAAGGATTAAATTAATTATTATAATTATTTTATTTTGATCCATATATATATGTTCGTGTGAGTGTACATATTTTATATTTCAGAAAAATAACTCTGTAAGAACAGTAAATGTTTAATTTTCTTTTCAGTTTTTTAAGTGTATATTTAAATCTGAAATGAATTGGTTATCCTGGTGTAATCTTCCAGGTGTTAATAAGTTTACTTTTTTTTTTATCGCAAGGTGCGTAGTAGAACTTTTAAATTAACTGAAGTGCATACACCTGGCAGACTTTGTTTAGAATACACAATCACCGCAAAAAGAATCAAAGCTAAACAGATTAATATTTTTATCAACCGCAAAATATTTATCTTTTGTAGTGACATTCAGTGTAAGAGATTGAATACTGAAGAAATAGTTCAATATCCAATAAACAGGAAAATCAACTGCAAAGAGTATTTCCATTTTTGTTTTCAGAGCAGAATAGTGATAAGATCCAATTAAAATAATTATTATATTCTATAACTCCCATTCCATAGAAGTATTCGTATTAACTTTATGTTGTTTTTTTTATGCAATTGTTTATATGTGATATAGTAAATTACGTATAAAAAATGTTGTTTAAAATATAATAGGTTAATTCATTTTAAAATGAAAAACCTTCTAAAGGTACCTAGCAAATGTGAATAAACTAATTTATTCTCATTTATCGAATTTTCTGTTCAAAGTATATTCCACTTTTAAACAACTAATTTTCTTGATTACATTAACTCTATTGTACAGAAGATTACTGTTTATATGCTGTCACTTCCAATAATTTTGCATAATCAATTGTGGTAAATGGAACTCCAAAGAGTAGCTTCTTTGAAGGAGTTTCAGTATTCTTATTAATTTAAGTGCTTATGGCAGCTTTATCAAATTGCTTGATTTTTATCAAGTTTGCAATGTAGACATTAATTTAAATATACTAACTATTAATAAATTTTTGTCTCGTATCGAAAAAGTACTATTAGTTTTCTGTGCTTACCTATTAATGTTAATTACAATAATTGCACAGGCAGTTTTATCAATTGACATAGTTTTTTAATTTTATCTGTTCGGGATGAAAGATTGTTATATCTTGTACTTAAAACATACCAAAAAAAAAAGCAATCTATACATAAATGTTCTGATTTTTAAAAAAAAAAATCTCTTTTTTATCACATAAGGTTCAATTTGAAAAATTAACGCATTTTTTTTTTAATTTCTATGAAAATATGCCTTTTTAAAGAAATATATATAATAAATTTGTTAAAAATATGCATAATGTACTATAAAATTGCATTTGTTGTCTGTGGTTTTCAAATTATTTAAAAATCCTATATATTAGTAATAAGATTTTATTAATAATTAAAAGAACAATCTTGTTTTGCTTTAAAACATTTTCCTTTTTTAAAAAAAGACGATATTAGGACCAATTCGTTTACAAAAATAATCATATTCTAGACATGACAACAAGTTATTACAAGAAAATTTTGTCTCCTACATACATCTAGCCGTCTGCGAATAAACAAAAAAGCAGATGGAATATTTCCTGAGATTAAGTCACGTCAAACAGGGAACAGGAAGTAAAGATTCAAAAATATATTTATACAGAGGGTGATAAAAACAACAGCCTAAGCTATTCGTCTATTTTTTAGTGTATTTCAATTCTATTTTTAAGCTTTAGTTCATGATACAATAACACATTAGTTTATCAGAAACAAACTTTATTTAACTTAGTTTTTCTAAATATTAATGTAAAATATACTAATATCGTAAGAAAACTTACAATTTTAATGAATTTGTATATTAAAATTGTTTATGTTCATCAAATTCACATTTCAATTGTTGATATTCCAAGAATTTCCTAGTAATTGTAATAAAGTTTATGAATCAAACTCCGCTCTATGCTGTAAATATTAATTAAAAAATGATTACACTGGCCTTCAATGAAAGACCTTTTTATAACCTAGGGTCTTTTTATGGATTTTTTTGTCTTTTGCAAGCTGAACTCAAAAATGCCCACCATCACAGAGCGTATAGTTTTCTTGCAAAATTCCTCTGTATAGGTATATATATCATTAATTTTTAATTAAAATATCAAGGTTCCAAACAACCTACGTAAAATAGAGATTCTTACCAGTATTTAATGTTGTTTACCAATGCGTTTCTGGCCCTGCGCAAAACAAATAACCTAATCAAGGACGCAGATATTTTTAATTGCTCTGCTGGGCTAGACTGGTTTGATTCATTTTTATGTCCTCTTGACCTAGTGATTTTTGTTTTCATTTGCTTTGGGCACTATAAAGTTATTAATCTTAGCTATAATAACTTTTGTTATATTTATGGTGAATATTATCATGAAATATTAAAGAAACATATCGAAATTATGTAGAAGCTATATTTCAGGGACAACAGGGAAACAAATGACTTTGGTGCTACCCAAAATATGTGACGTTTTTGTAGCAGATATAAGGAAACGGTCATAAGTGAAAGAAATATTGCAATTTCAATGATATGCAGTCTCTTATGGTATACAAATACATTCCTATCTTATGGAGTCTTATGAGGCACACAAAAAATCATTATAATAGCATGGACACTTATACGTTATGCAAAGTAGATTAAACATGCAAGTTTCGTAGACCCTTAAAAATATTACTTCTACAAAGAACACAAATTTGGATGCCAAAATATCTGAAAATTAAATCTTATTTTCAGTTCCTAAGAAATTTTTTGCGGTCGTTGGTTCTAACATAAGAAAATTGATTCAAAATCATAACTTTGGAACTGTAATGAAAATAGAAGGAAAAGAATGAGTAAATTCCATTTAAATAATTGAAGTTTCCTTCGAAATCTGCAAATATACCTTAGTAACGTAAATATAATTCAGAATACGTTGAGAAAATTCGAAGAACTTGGATGTAATATGAGCTGTAATATACTGTGATATGAGAATGTAATATTTTTTTTCTGTAAACACTTTATTTTGTATCTCACACGATATGGTGTGTTTAGTAGATATAAGGAAGTGCTCAAAAGGAAAACAAAATCTTTCAATAGCAAAAATGAAATGAGTTTGTTAGACCCTTAAAAATATTATTCCCACCACTGCACATTAAATTAAATAATAACCACTAAACTGCACGAAATGTGAGCCAATTTGCAACAGCAATCTCAAAAACGAAACTTTATTTTCATTTCATATGTAAAAGATTGTCTCATATGTCTTGGTTGACTCTGCAATAATAAAGTATGCTTGAACTACATTTAAAGAAGTTGTTTTTAATTTCCTTAGAAACCAGAGGGACCTTTAATTACCGAAATATAATTCGAATTGTATAGGGTTTAATAGTTCTGGGCTGTAATAAGAGTCTGAACGTACATTTTCCACAATCGCACTTTACTTTCTTCCTAAAAATGATCAACGAGTGAAGAACAAGCCGAGAATTTCCACCAATATATTATAATTTAAAAAAAAAGATGTTAAGGTCATTAGGATGTAAATTTAATGGAAGATAAAAAAACGAAAGAGGCACATTACGCTGGTCTGTGCCGTTGTTTTAATGAGTGAGAATATCCGAGACCAAATGGGCAGGGAAAGCGAGGCAAAAAGGTTCATGAGTAATACATGAACTAAAAAAAAAAAAACAAAGGAATGAATGTGTAGACATTTATTGAAACGGACCGGTGTTACACTGTCAGCCCACAGCACATAGGGTCTAAGGTAATTGAAGCAGGCTAATAGTCTGATAGCATTAAGTTTGTACAGTTCATTGAGGTTTTGTAGATGGTGTTGTTCCCAAGGGTAGTGACTATGTTGGTAAAATTGGTTCTCAGATCCTATACTTACGTAATCTATCTGCAGATTATTTTTCTGGGGTTGTTTAGATTATTCTTTGAATACCTTTACTTCTTTCAATACATTTCCCGGAATTTGCTTCAACTTTTGTTTCATATAAGTCGATAATTTAAAAAATTCCACGAAGATTTCATACTCATAAATTTTCTTTATTGAAGATTTTGTTATATTTTGTTAGATCTTGTCTATATCTTTCACGGAATCATTGATCACTCCCATAACACATGTGGAGATATAACAACTGGTAATTACTTGATGTTCCATCTCTTCCAATCCACCAGAATCTTTCCACCTTCCACTACACGACTGTATTATTGTGCCCAAAAAGTAAAACCAATTATTTTTTTTTTTTCAAAAACTCTTCTTCAGTCATTATTAAACTAACTTCAGAGTCATTTAAAATTTATTTGAATTTTTATTAATCGGGACACAAATAATAAAAATCCTTAACAATGAAATGATAAACCAATTAAAGTTTATTAAGTTGATATACAATTTTTTCAATTTATGTCACTGCTTTAACCTAAAATAAACTGATAATATACTATTTGAAATATCTTTAAAAACACCTAAAACATTAGTTAAATATCGTTTTAAAAATATTATCAACTCTTTATTGAAATAAAGCCTTTAAAAAGAAAATTTTAATTCACCATTTATTTTTTATAAGTTTGCAATATTATCAAAAGGAAAAGTGTGAGATAGTTTTGTGTAGCATTTTTACCATGAATACTGTTTCAAAAACTATTTTTTCCATGCTATTCAGATCAGTTAAAAGTTTTTATTTTATCTTCAGAGTCAAATTTGTTACAGCGAATTTTTCTTTAATTGGGGTATAACTATATAATCATTTACAATGAAATGATAGACAATTAAAGTTTTTAAGGCTGAAATACAATTTTTTACTTTTATGTTGCTTCTTTAACTTTATTTAGTTCATAACGAAAATAATCTGATAATGCACTGTTTAAATTCTCTTCAAAAATACCTAAAACATATCTTTTAAAAAAATTTCAACTTGTTTGCTGAAATAAATCTTTTAAAAGGAAAAGTTTTCAAAATTCTTTTTGGAAATATTTTATTTGTTCATAAAATGTATCTCCATTTTTTTCTTTTTGTAAATATGGGCTTATCAAATTGCATTATTTCAAATACTATTAATCATTTTATAACTTTTTTAAGTGTAAAAATAAAATTACTTGATGAATGTTCGATCAAATAAAAAGCACTTCCTATTTTTTTTATCATGGAAAGAGTCTTTTTTAAAGAATAATAAAAAGAACATTTGTCATCTAAAGATCTGTAATGGTAGATGCTATTTATTTGCTTCTGAAAAAAAAAAGCAACATTAACCATCTTTAAAAAAGTAGCATTTTTCAGACATATTAGCTGCTAGTATTATAATAGTATTTTTCAGAATTGGATTAAGAGCATTACTGAATCGATATTTAAAAATATTAATGCTTGTAAAGTAATATACTCTGTAAATGTCTACTACTGTGCTCAAAAGTAAGGCCAATTATTTTTTTTTTCAAAACTGTTTATATATTCCAAATTTATTTCATCGCCTTCAAAGTAATTTCCTCAGAATGCACAACGTTTTTTCCAATCTTCAATACATGTTAAAAAAAAAGTCATCGGCAGGGATGACCTTCAAAGCGCGCGGCGATTCATGTTGAATCTCTTCTAAACATTTCTTTCCGGTATCAGTTTTAGCGTCTCACAAAGTCAAGCGTAACTCAAACACTAATAAATATTTTGACGACAAATTTCCCACAGATGTCAAGGACAGGGCCAGCAACCTAAAAAAAAAAAAAAAAATTGAAATTCTATGGACCGTTCCAATTCCGGGGACATCGTTTTGAGTCGATTAAAGAGATTCAACGTGAATCGCCGCGAGCTATGAAAGCCATCCCTGCGAATGACTTTTTTCGCATGCATTGAGGATTGGGAAAAAAAAATTGGCATAAGTGCATTTTGTCCGGAGGGGATTACTTTGAAGGCGATGAAATAAATTTGGAATAAATAAAGAGTCTTTGAAAAAAAAAATAGTTGTTTTACTTTTTGGGCACAATAGTAATTTTAAATTAATTCCATTATTGAACACAACATTCCCATGAAAATATTAATACTATGTCACAATTATAAAATTTATTATTTTAATATCACAAATAGAATATATTCCTATACCGAAAATACTCATTTAAAATAAACTGCTTCATTTTTATAGATAATACATAATATGTAAATGATTGCTTTTAAAATACCTTAATTTTTATATCCAAATACAAGTGGCTATTTACATGTAATGATGCATGCTAAATCTTTCAAAACTCGTCGTTTTTATTAAAGCCAAGTTTTGTGTCAAAGGGTCATAAAAAAGTGACATTGAATCTTTCCCATCATACAAGTGGTGTGCCAGTTTGACACCTGTCTGTTACTTTCCTTTTCGAAACTTTTCATCCAATTAATAAGACTGACCCGAATGCTTAGAACCAGTTTTTTTCCTCGTTTTTTTTCAACCAAGCAAATTAACAAAAAAAAAATCAATTCACAATGAATAGAATGTTTTAAGTGGCCATTTCATGGAATTGGGTGTGAAACACAAACAATTTTTTATGGTTTTTATAAATGAATGTAATCAACAACAATGAGGGACTGCCCATGAAATATATTGTAAATAGTAATTGTGATAAACATCATGTAATTAAAACATTGAATTTAACATTTTCATTCATCTATACCACTTATTTTAAAATGTTCTAAAGGAAAGATCTTCCATAAATATTCATCGGATCCTTAATGGTTTACCAATAACTAGTATCAAGTACTTTATTAGAATTCTCTTTTAGGGTAATTATATGCTTTGATATCCGGACGGTGATATAAAATGGACAATATATAATCAACCATTTAATGGTAATAGATGCATGAATTTGTTTTCTAGAAGATTTAAATTAAAAACAAATATATTTAAAAAATAAATAACAATATGTTCCTCTTTCAAAATAAAAGGTATATGTAAAGCACGAAAATTATATTTTTAAATGAAGTACATCTTCAATAGGCATAAACAAATTTGAATTTAAAATTTAACTAATTTAAAATTACACTGAATTTAAAATTTCCATTTATCTCTGACACTTATTTTAAAATATTCCAGAAGAAAGGTCTTCCATAAATATTCACTGGATCCTTAAAGAAATTAATGGTATACCAATATTCAGTGTCAAGTATTTTTTTAGAATGTAATTAGTTAGAGTGTAATTACGTGCTTTGATATCCAGACGGGATATAAAATGGACAATATGTAATTAACCATTTAGTGTTAATAGATGCATGAATTTGTTTTTATTTAAATCTTCTAGAAAAGAAATATATTTTTAAGAATTAATATGTTCTTCTTTCAAAATAAAAAGTATATGTAAAGGATGAAAATTATATTTTAATATGAAGTACATTTTCAGTACGCATAAATAAAATAAATATGCTCAATCATTTGTGCATGTGTCCATCATTAATGCATTAAATAAATTATCTGATGTTTAATGTCCTATTAACATTCATAAATTTGTTTTTTTAATTAAATAACTTTAACTAAATGTCTGAATATTGCGTTTAACTGATTGTATTTTAACAAACGTCTGCTTTATAATTCCAACCATCTTATATTAAACTCCAACATCAGTACCTAACATAATTAAATATTTTAAGATAATATCATGATTTAAAAATATAACTGAAATTATATTAATTGTAGAAATAATATATGTAACAGTGTTATATTAGATACAGGAAACATTAATATTTGGTAATTTAATTGTAAATATGAATCTTCAAAATAGTTTAAATTGGTAACGTACAAAAATTCTAAAAGTATCACTGAATGTGAACTATTCTCGGAAAATCATTTTTAAGAAGATCTCTAACGTATATATTATCTATTTATAAATATATTAAGAAAATAAATAAATTAAAAGATTAGAATCTATATTATGAGGCACTTAAATTTAATTATAGTTATAAATAATCATATAATGGCTTTTTTACAGTAAAAAGAACATTTGTTGAATTATGGATGCCGTTATCGTTTATTTGATCATTACCACATTTACTGGAAGTCAATTTTTATCATTTTTTTAAACAAATCATTAATTTAATCATAATATATTGATTACTTTTAGCAATAAAATAATCTTAACACCTTTATCTTTACCTATATTTAAAGTAATTTTAAGTAACTGAAAAATATTTTACCTGAACAGTTAAGAGATATTCTAAAACATTTGAACATGCAGTAAATTTTCGAATTTCTAAGAAACTTGGATTGCATGTAAAATCTTACTTCAAGCTCTCGTATCACAAAATTCTTACAGAAATTTCAATTTTTTTTACATCAAACGAAAAATAAAAATTTAGGTAAATGTTCCTCCCTTCCATATTTACATAACTCTATTTGATGTGAAGTATTTCAGTGTGTGACAAAAATTCTAGTTGCTGACGAGATGCATTTGAAAAGTTCGTGATGCCATCTTCCCCTTCAAATAATTCTATACAAAAAAACTAGATATGTTATATATCGATATCCTATCCGATTTGTCATATATCGATATTTGATTTTGCTTCGTTTGGAAGTTGCCAAATGGCAAACATAAATATAAAATCCCTTTAGGTCAAGTCACGCTTCGAAGTTGTTTCCAAAGAGAAAAAATTCGTCATAAATCATCGTGACCTTTTGATCACATTTTTTAATCCAAAAAAGTAGAAAAAAAAAAAAAAACATAATGCTAAAAATATATAAAAAATATATTTTTTAATTATTCGAGAGTTTTTATGTCTGTTAAAGGGTTCCTGTAATGTACAAAATTAAATTATATTAAAAACGGATGCAAACGATAAATAAAAAATATTCTAATAAATTAGTTTAAATAATCTTTTCAAGTATTTTTGTAGTTGGATTTAAAGTGTGAAAACCTATTTCTAAATAATGAATGAAAACGAAATTGTTCATCAAAACAGACAATAAATCAATAACTGTGACCTTAATTTTGTTGCTCACGTTTTTATCAAGGTATGTAAGTTTTGTGAAAAAAAAATATCATAACTTTTATTGCTTAATAGAATTTTTCGTTATACATTTAAGATTGCACTTGAAATAGTGTCTTTAGGCAATTGTAAGAAATACATTTTTAGACGAACTCTGTTATTACAATATTTTCAATAAAAACTTTCTTAAAGGCGAAATTAAATACCTAATACTTAATAATAAAATTCCTTTAAAAACGTTTCTTCACACTTATCAAATTAACATTTTCGTAAGTAAGTATTACATCTACTCGTTATCTTTCAACTATTAAATTAATTTAATTCGTTCGAATAGTTAAATTATTTATCTGGCACATTTTTCTTGAAACTCGGTGCCAATATTGAAATATTCAAATTGTAAAAAGCTTCTTATTTGTATTTATATCAATATAATTTTTTTTCAGCACAAGATTCTTTTTTTTTTTTAAAATCTGCAATTAATTATAAATAAACACTCAGAATATTCCAAGACTGTTGTGGAAATATAAAAATGAACTGATTTATTATTTATTAAACCGCTTTGTTTTGAAAATAATTTATTTATTTATTTGCACTATGTACACTGGGAATATTTAGATTAAGGTAGCTGTAGCACTAAGAAAATTAATTAAGAAATTAAGAGCTTAATCGTATTGAAATTAAAATAAAACAAAAACTTTAAAAGAAAATCCCTAATTAAAAGTAAAGTATGACATAAATAAATCCAGCAAAATGAGAGTTTTTTTTAAGTGCACTTTCTTCATTGGCGCAACAGCCTTCTGTGTTCTTTTTTTACTTGGTAGTGTTGTCATCCCTACGACCAACGCTCTGCAGTCCTTTTAGACTGGGACCTACGATTTAAAGTGGATTCCGAACCATTGCAATCAACCATGGCCCCGCCGGGAATGAACCCGAGTCCTGTGACACCGAACGCCAGAGCTCTGGATTATGTGAAAGTGGATAGATACATTACATTTGCATAGAAAAAATAAATTATTAAAATTTAAGAATAAATGTTTTATTTAGAAGATTGATATTCATATAAGGCCTTTGAAGACATTTGGTCATATGTAAGCTGTTGCACAGCTTGGCATTAACTAGTAGAATTTTTAGGCCCCACCAGTAGAATAACTTGCCGAATTTTCTGTAATCTTCGAATTAGACAATGAGATGCTTGGAGGATCGGAGATATAATGTTCATCAGAAAATCAACGTGAACTGCTGGGAGATCGTATTAACGAGAGAAGTGTTGAACAAGCAACAACGCAAACGGCCGATAGTAATTATGTGGCAAGATGTTAATTATCTTGATGAAATAAAAAAACGTGGTGTATTCGTACTATGAAAGGATAAACAATTCAAACAATCCTTGAGGTTCAATTATCAAATGAAATAATATTCCAAAATATATGTTCCCGTTGTCGGACTATTGAGGGAGAAAATCAGGTTAGGATCGCAACAGCTGTCCGCGACATTCTCGCCTATTTTAGCGGCTCATTTCGAAATAGAACTCCTAACCTATAATTTTGCAAAGCAATAGAGTCACAAACAATGAAACTAAAATACATTTTTTTATGTATTTTTCTTCACATTGGAGCAGTGAACTAATAGTCTTCTCTGGGAGTCACCTATTATTGTCATTTGTTGTCATTAATGTCCCTGTTAATGGCGTACCGTTGATGAAAGTTTCTGACACCCCGACTCGTGACCCAGTTTCAACGTGTACAGTTAGAGTGCAGGAGATTCTAATCCACTGGCGCCATTGTTTTAGTTACTACTTTCAGATTCGAGAGACTAGATGGCGATTGTGACAATGTGTGTCAAACCATCTTCTATTGAAAGTCGCTTATTGGCGGGAGTTTTCCTGATTTCCTCCCTTACAACAAGCAAATGAGGGATTATTAGCCTAATAATTCGTCTGAAAGGCATTGTCCTTCCCCCTCCCCGTCAATGGGATATTCGTGATGTACAAAACTCCGTCAAAACTACGTCACTCCGACTTTAATGTCGAGCTAGATTTCGATTGGAGGGCCTGAATGACCGAGTGGCTAGCGGTCTGGCGCTCGGTACCACAAGTTTCGGGTTCGAGTCCCGGCGGTGCCATGGATGTGTATAGTGGTTCCGGAATCCACTTTAAACCGCAGGTCCCGGTCTAATAGGATCGTAGAGCGTTGCGGGGGCATTGTCACTCCGCGTCCGTGGTTTATCTCGTGGTTCACTTTGCATTACCCCCTGGGTAATGCAAAGTGAGTAACGTCTGTGCAGCGCTTGTCTTAAGGCATCCAAGACGTCCATGTCTGTTTGCCAGCTGCATTGGAAAAAAATCGATTAGACGTACTATTTCTTTTAATTTAATTACACGTGATTTCTTATAAGGTATCATGAGCTCGCAATCAATAGTAGCTCAATAGTACAATCAACAAGTAATATAAAAAAAAAAAAAAAATTTAAATCAATTCCTACTTTTTTTCTCTCTCTATTGCAGAAAAGTCCTTATAAATAATTTTCATTCATTTTTTTAAGTTTATCTGGTGCCATCTATTGGTAGATATATGCAACTTAAATTTTAAAAAAACTATAATTAATTAATTAAATTTAATTACTGAATTAATATTTGAAAACACTCTACTAGAATCAAGTGTCACCCACTACAAGTTAAAAAATGTATTTGAGCTTGAGTGGATGAATAAAAAGTATTTTATGAGCAAGATATATACATAGGGCTAGGAGTGTGAGCTAATAGAAGGAATTGAAAAAGGGTAGACGGGGTCAAATTCGAATTGAAATAATGTTCGACATCCTCTTTTGCACATCATTTGGATGATTTGGAGCTTCAATTGTTCATTAATTGATCGAAAAAAATTTAACCACTTGCTTAGTGGTAAGAAATAAAAATAGTGGCAATGTGCAACAGAGACAATAACCAAACTAAATTATATTTTTATTTTTCTTATGCGTACACTTTCTGAGAACATTCTTAACTACATCATGTACATATCTGGTGACCAGTTCGGTGAAGAACCCTGAACAGGAAAAAAATCTAAATCTAAATAATTCCTGCTTGTAATATCGGTATAATATCGTTATTTTATTAATTTGGTCATAATGTTGAATTTCAGTCTTAAATCAGATGATTTATTTATGCAATCATAATATAATATTTATTGCATTAGATAAAAGTACTACAAATTTTATGACATAAACTATTTACATAATCAAATTTTTAGTGAAATATACAATGCTAATAACGTTATTGAAACTCTGCATGGCTTATTTATTTGTATTTATTATTCATTTATTAATTGAATAACCGAGATCATTTGTAAACACAGTTTAGAAATGTTTTCAAAATAAACTTAACTTTTCATATATTCATATAAACTTCAAATGTTGCTTTTTTCTTTTAAACATTTGACATCTTGTTATTCGATATATGACTAATCAAAATTTAATAATGATCTAATTAAAGCCTGTAGTTGTTTTATAAAAGTTTATCAAATTACAATAGCGGAATATTTATATATTATTATCTAATAATTATCTTTCATCGTTTATTCATTTAATAATCCTTTAGAGCATAAAGTGTAAGCCCCCTTCTGGCAGAATTAAATGGATGATCCTATAATAGGCTACCGGTAAATTTCTATATTATTATTATTGGGAAATTATGATGATTTGCAAGGTTGATGTTTCATTGTAATTGCCACATTTACAAGGCTATATAAATTTTGCAATTGGTTCATCTTTAAAATGCTATGACTGTTATGGAATAAATGCAAAGAGGGTTTTACAAATCAAGAAGAAAAAAAATATAGAAATGATAAGGCCTTTTAACAGGCTTGTAAGAAATCTGAAATTAAAAAATAATAATATTTCAGAGAAATTCAGAAAATAATTAACAGGCTGCTTCTTTCAAAGAGTCCATATGGATATTAATGACTTGTTTTATTGAAATTTTATCTCGTCTACTATGGTTATTATATGGAGAAGAGGGAAATTTCAGAAGCAAATATCTATTTTATGCCCATAGTAAAGGATAGCTATACTCGCATTCTGTAAAATATTTTGAAATTTAGGAATTATTCAAGTAACGAAATTGAACTTTTCTAAAATAATAGTAAAAATAATTAAAACAAAATAATGATGTTTTTTCATGAAATAAAAATAATTACAACTGTAAAAGAAATATTGATAATAAGAATAATAACGAATAATAGATTAAAAGATTAAATATTGAAATATTAAGAAAAATTTAATGTTTCAATATAAAAAATCAGAAATAAGGCTAGAAAAATTATTTTTAATTGATATTTAATAGCATCTCTACGGACTATTTCCGCTATGTATGTGACAAATGAAAGGAAAATTTATGGCTGATAAAAATGTGTTATGGAGCTGTCGGAGAAAAATAATCATTTAACATAACTTCCGTGTTCACGAAAGTTTTTTTTTCTTCATTATTTTGTTTTTTTTGGTTATTCAACCTATACATAATATACTTTTTATACATAAAGAAATTGAAGATTTTTTTTTTTTTAAAAATGAAAGTGGCCTTCAAAATAATGTTGAAAAATAATCTTTTTATGACATGTAGTAAATGACTAGAAATATTTTCCAGTTGACTAGAATATATCTTAATATCTCGCAATTCGATAAACAAATGTTAAATTAATTGTGAATTATCAGATTTCAGATCAGGGGAAATACACTCAATTTAGCTGTCAAAGAGTGATTCTCTAACGATGTCCATTGCTGTCACCCTACAGGATTTTCTCAGCAGGAGTGTTCTCTCTGAAAATGTACTCGAATGCAAATACCTGACTTGGAATACCCTGTCAGGAATTGTCATGTTACACGAAATCCCTGATGGGAAAAAGCAATACTGTATAAGAAATTTAATAAGAAAAAATAGTAAGTAAAGAAAAGTATTGCATAAGTTAAAGCCCGCTACAATAAAAATATTCTAGTTAACTAACTATAAGAGGAACATAGAAGGAAAATAAACAGTTTTTGTATATGAAGAAAAGGTTTCTGCCCTTTCATTAATCAAAAATTAATATTTCAGGAAAAAGAAAAGAACTTAGAAAGAAATGTAACCTTAATAAACAAGGTTATGAATCTCAATCTCTCAAGAAATACTGTTTTATAATATGCATGTTTTTAAATCAAATTTATTCTACTTAAAAGAAATTGATGTCTGTTTTAAAACTATTTATTACGAAATCAGCAATGTAATATAACTTATAATATAAGTGCTACAAGCTGCAATATAAGTGCTTCAATCTGTGCTGATAAAAAGTCGTGCAAAACAAAATTATTACTATAGTAAAAAATTGACAGCTAAAATATTTTCATTGGTAATTTATAAATACTGAATAGCCAATTGTGTGAGCATTAATATTATTTGTAAGCTTAGTATTGTTTGTAATTTATTTTTTGGCTTGCTGTTTGTCAAGGTTAAAAATAAGGAATTTAGTGGGGGATGAGCTTGGTGAGCCTCGGAAAGGGGAAGAGCTCTGCGCGATTGGTTGGAGTCTCTCTGTAAAAGAGGCGCTCGTCCCGTATCGCGCACTGGGAACAGGCGCGCCACGCAGTCACAAAGTTAACGTGCCACAGAGGTGTGCTCTACCACACAAGCTCGGCCACCTCGCACATCCACGTCTCCAATCACAGTTTCGCACACCCGTCTTGCTGCTGAAGTAAAAGATGTGAAAGCGGCATTGCAGGTAGACTGTTTATTTTTGTTTGTTTTACTTCAATTTTCCCGTAGGGTCTAATCAATCTAATTAGAGGAAACCTGTTACTTTGGCGAGTCTTGTTAACTTAGATATCGCGCTAGTTTTCTCTTCTTTTATTTTAACGGGTGTTTTATCTTAAATGATATCAGTTGCGCAAAAGGTGTATGAATATTTATTTCCCACAGATTTTTATTTGTATTATTATTAGTTTTTCAATTGATAAGGTGAAAGAATATTTTAATGTAATTTTTTTCTTATTAGTCATTTAAGATTAATTGATACTACGTTTAGAAATAGTTATAATAAGATTTAATAACCTAAAGTTAGTTATAATGTTCTATATAAAAGTGAGTTAAAAATAATTATAAATTTTTAGAATTTCAGGAATTTTATTATAAGTTTTCGTGTATAAAGTTTATAAAATAAAAATCAACTTTATTTTTTAATAAAGAACTTGTACGTTTATATAATTTAACTGAATTGAAAAACTTTGATTAAACTGGTATTAATGTGTTATATATATTTATTTTCTTCAAAATATTTACTTTTATTTATTTAAATAAAATAACTTCTGAATAAATAAATAAAAAATAACTTGAATAAATATAGAGAAGTAACAATTACTAAATTAATGTAAAAACTATTTTTCTAGAAAGAATACATAGAAATAAATTTTAATTAAAACATAAAAAACTAGAAGAATAAAAAATGTTAAGCTCTTTTAACAATCAGTACGATTAAAAGACATAATTTAAAATCATGAGAATTTGAAATAAAGAATTAATTACTAATAATTACAATAACCCTGTTTTCAAAATTAGTTGTAAAATAAATAAACAAAGGATTTTAAACTTTTATTTTAATCATTTCTTATAAGTATTTGTATTATATATTGTTCAAAACATTTAATTAAAAACATAAATGTTAATTAGTTAACATTGTTAATAATTTTAATTTTATTAGTTATGACTGAAAATAGTTGTTTGAGATTGTGTTACAAATTTTGTGATTGTGATTTTTTAACAATATGTGAATTATTACTAACATTATCATTAAATGGTTTTATACACTTATATTATATCATATAAAGATATTTAAATAGTACCATCTTCTACAAATACTATTCGTAAAAATAGATTGAAAAGGAAATGAATTTCATTTAACGTATATATTTCTTTATATTGCTAACATTATAAATTAGTTTCAAAGAAATCGTACAGATGATGTCATTTAAAATAATTTTATTAATATTTTTCTTTAAAAACTACTATTGGAATAAAATTTAATCAACTGAAGCAACAAAAGCAATATTCATATACGCACCAAAAAGTATTAGAATTATTATACACAAATTAGTGTGGTTTGTAAAATTAAAATTGGTTTTAAACTTTGATATCATATATTATGTCCAATCTTATACTGTAAAATTTATTTCTAAAAGAGGATTGATATTATAATGCAATCAATATTTTTATCATGTTATCTTGCAATATTATTCATTATTTTCTTATTCAATGTAATATAATATGCTTATATCTTCAGATAAACTCGATTATTTTTTATACCACTTCCCTTATTATCATTGGAGAAACTCAAGATTTCTAATACCCTTGATGGATGCTTAGGAATAGTACATTAAAGGATCATTATGATGTGCGTTTAAACCTTTAATCATGCTTTCATGATACATTAAAGTATTGGAGTAACACTTTAGTATCGGCATCTTTACGTACTT